>VDFB02047230.1:543514244-543668562 GCA_007258455.2 Sequoia sempervirens
ATAGTCTCATGAAACTAGTGCAATCTTCTAAGGACTGCAAATTTTCAAACATTCATTCACCATTAGCATGAATAAAAGATATAAATTTAGTGTAGCTTTCAATTTATGCCCAAACTAACTTTACACAACTATTTATCATCAATAAACAACAAAAAGTATGGACAAGGAAGGTTGCCAACACATAAAAAAATTCTTCAATATCAATGCACAACATTAAGTAACTTACTAATAACTTGCAAAAATCATAAAAAAATAAATAAATCTATTTAAATCCACTAACTATGAGAAGAAGAATCATGCAACATGAAGTTGGAACTCAAGAATCCACAAAATTAATGAATTTCTATTAAAATTTCAACATGTCTTTACAATAACTCAACTCTATCTTGAAAATGAGAGGAGACCCCCTATTTATAGTGTCCAAAAAGAAAATGAATGGCCAAGATTTAATCTCATTGTGTGGCCATGGTTCACTACAAACTAGGGTTTCACCTACCCCATATATTTTGCAATATAAAATTACATTTTGTCATTTAGCCTATTTTGTCCTCTAGTGAGCAAAACTATAGCTCTTTTATCCTATAGTTGATTGCCTTGTTGCAACTACTTTGTGAGGAATTCATCATCAATAATCAGATTTCCCTCTTGCTTCTTCATAGTGCCATATTCCAAAAACTTGCTAATCAATGCCTGGAGCTTGTTCCACTTCATTATATTTGACTAGAGCACTTGGAAGTTTAACCTCCTAGATTTGTATGTGATCTCATCCCAGTCCTTGTCACATTTTTGCATATTCTTTATCACCTACTTGGATTGAGAGAAGGCTCATTTAGAAAAACCCATGAAATCAGGCGTTAGTGCATTTGTGGTCCCATTTTCCATCCTCTTATGAAAGTATGGCTTTGTCTTCTCCAGGTCTAATTTAGTGATGGGCATACAAAAAACTATCACTAATCTCAGATATTCTTCACAGGTTTCCTAATTTCCTTGACCCAGTCAATATCAGACTCTACCTCATAAAGAACTCATTCCAATACATCTTTTCTATGGTCCAAGCCCAACTTCCATGTCTCCACAAGCCAATGATCATCTTTTGCCAAATCAAACTCCTCCTAGGATTTCTTGGGTATCTTGAGGATAGCCTCAAGTTTGGGGTATGTGATCCTATATAATTCAGGGAAGTCAGTGTAGAATTTCTTTATTCCCTTGAGTAGCTTTTACATCTCTAGGAACTTGTTTATTGTCTTGACAATGCAACCAATGCCCATGTTTCCATTGTAGAGGACCTACTAGAACCAATCCTCTATGGCCTTCATCCAATTCTTTTTTCTCTCCATTTTTTCAATGTGATCCTTGGACAACAGTTGTGGTGGCGCTGATCATGTGGTGGGGAGCAATTGATGACCATTGTTGAATGTAGGCTATCAATTCTACCACTTGTACCTTTAGCTCCTCCTTAGAGGTCCTATCTTTATGCATTTGGTGCATAATAGTGGTGACAGATCCTTGAAGATGATCGATCTTCTATTTTTTTGTTGTTGTTCCTAAATCAAGGGTAGAAATATTATAGCTAACCCCTTCTTCTCCTACCACCGGGGTGGCTATCTAGATTGTCTTGGATCCAGATGCATCCATTGTCAGGTGGGATCTGACCTTTGGCTTATTTCTTTCTTTGTACTTATTCAAGCTCAATCCAAGATGGTTTCCAACCTCACCTTTGGATCCATAGAGGTTGGGGTTTTCTTCTCCAATTGCTTCTTGAGCCATTTGAGCATCTAAGATTCCCCTTTTGGTGATTTTTCATCACCTTCTTCCTCATGGGTGTGTTGGATTTCCATTTCTTTATCACCTGGAGCTTCCTTCTCTATCCTTTCTTCTTCTTCCTCATCAGAATCCTAAATGAATATAGTTTCTTTACCTAGGGATTCGGTGGTTGCATGCTTTTTGAGACTGTCCTTCCCTTTAGTGGTTTTCTCTTTTTCCTCTTTCCCATGTTCATGTTCTGAATGATGCTCTATTTCTAGGCTCTTTCTTATTTTGGCTTTCTCTTCATGCTTATCCTCTTATTTTTATTCCTTTTCCTTTTCTTCTTGCTCTTTGGAAAGAGGCATTTCTTTATAGTGCTTAGGGATTTCATCTTGTTCCCTAGTTGGAGGCTTAGTGTCTTCCTCCCTTTTCTCGTCTATTTTCCTATCTTCATCAAAGGGCTTCTTTTCAATTTCCTCTCCAATGTCCCTTAGTTGTTGAGCCAAGTTTTCCTTGAGATCCAAGTCAAAATTTTCCCCAATATACTTTGTTCCTAGCTCCTCGACGTCTTCTTCAAATGATTGCATTTCTCCCTCCTCTTCTTCATGTGCCACTTTATCAATCACTAGATGTTGGTACTCAGGGTGCTCATGGTAGTCATCTGCTTATTTTTCCATCTCCTTGGAAACTCCCCTCTCCTTCCTCTCCAACTCTTCTGATATTTGCATTGTTTCCTCCATTGTGGGTGGTTTAGTTGGAGGAGGAGGGATGGGGAGATTAGTAATGGCCTATGCCAAGGAAGCCTATACTAGTGGGTTCATTAATACCCAAGACAACTCCACTAGGATATTTTTCATGTCTTGAGTGAAGGCCTCTAAGAGTGTGAGAGTGGGTTTAGACATTGTTTAGGTAGCTAGTGGAAGAGGTGATGATGGAGACATAGAGGAGGAGGAGAGAAAAGAAGTAGTGGAAGAGGAAGAATCTATTACCATTACTTGTGCAGCAAGTGTGGTGGAAGCCAGGTGGACCAAGATATCCACCATGGCTAGAGAAGTGGCAACCATTGCTTGAGAAGTAGGCAGAGGCACAACAATAGTGGCAATGGTAGTAGTGGTGACTACGAGAGTAGAGGCAACATGTGGGGACTTTGGTTGCTCATCCTCTTGTTCCTCTCCTTCATGGAGTGGGTCCTCTTAGATGGTGGGCATCTTTGTGAAACCACAAAGATGTTTTTGATTTCTTGGAAGGTTCACCTTTCAAGGCCTTCATTAAGTAAACCTTGGGATTCGGTTGTCGTTCATTTGTTTCTTTTCTCTTTCTTGTCCTAGTAGCTAGAGGATATTTTGAAGTTTCCCCAAATGGAGCAATAGTTGTCCCACTATCAATTTTGCTTCTTGGCTCCTCCTTAAGCACACCATATGTTAGGTTAATCCCTTGTAGCTTCAATTGGTAAATTTTCCCATCGATCCATTCCTTTGTTCTTGCTTCAATGGGATTCATTAGAATATTGAGGTCATTAACCTCTTCTTCATTCTAGTCAATTAGTGGTAGTGGCATCCTGGCAACAACATCATATCTTGGATTTACCATTGTGCTTTCTTCTTCAACTATTTGATCAGGCACTGGAAACAAGTTCACTATTTTGACAAAATAGGTCATCAACACATGTAGTGCCTCATGTGTACTTCTTTTTCATCTCTGCAGCTGGCCAAAAAGTCCTCAATGTTATGTAAATGGGTGTATTCTATTCCAACCATCCTTAATTTTCCATATGGGTCCATTCTCATTCAGGTGGTGTAGAGTTCTAGGTTATATTCATTCAATTCCTTGTGAGAATACTCCGCACTCTGGGATGAGGGGAGTGTATACATCCATTGATTGAATGAAAGGAGATAAGGAATCCTTAGCTGGTGTTTGTCACTTAGGAGGGTGTGAGCATGCTATAATTGCCTTAAGAGCTCAAGAAGTACCATCTAGTCATTTGGGTACCGGGGTAATTTATAGGGTTTCTTTGAGAAACCCTTGATTCAGGTGCAAGTAAACTTCAAAAATTGTATGAACAAAAATATAAACCGGTTGATGAAAAAATTAGCACTATGTGAGAACCTTCTTTCAAAGTAACCTCCAAGCAGTCTAATAATATGGCCGATGAAGGCATCATTGACCTGGAAGTGATCCTTCTTGAAATTTTTGTATTGGAGTTGAGGATATTTATCATATACCCTTAGCTCCCTTCCTAGAGTTTGACTTGGAGCCACAAATAGGCCTTTTTATTACATTTGGTCAACCAATAGATAGAAAAAGTATGATGTCATGTAGAACTGTGAAGTCCTCTTTACTGCCACAAACTGTTCATGCAAGCAATTACTAATCATCCTTGCCCAATAAAATTTTCCTTCACCTCAGAGGATTTCTTCCATAAAGTATAGCATCCACTGCTGAAATATGACTACAGTTGGAAGGCCCATAACTCTGCTGAGCATTTTTTACAAGTCATGAAAATCCTCATAAAAGTCACTTCTAAAGAGTTCTTGGGGCACTATTTTTGCATTTCCCCTCTTATCCTTCATCTAGTACTGGTTGATAAGTTTCTTGCATTTGAGGGGATTGACATCCCACATCTCCTTGGAATACTATTTGGATGTTTCCTCCATCTCACCGAAGGTAGGGATATGGAATGTTTTCCCTATTTATTTGGTAGAAAAATCAGCAAATATATTCCCATCTTTGTCTACAATTCTTCTAGTCTCTTCTTGATATGCCTCCCTACAGGCCATTACAAGCTTGTGAGTAATGAGAGAAGGTGGGAAACCGACAGCCTTGGCCAACCCATTGCTTCTAATCCTTCTATAATTTTCTATTATGGTGTTGATTCAGACCCTTTGCTTGAATTCATTGCTATCAACATGTCCCAGATTAGTATCTGAGATCTCCCTCCAATCTATGGTGACCCTAGAGTTGAGAGGTTCCCCTTGGAACTTGTATTTCATTTGGTCTTTATCTTCTTTTCCTCTGGGTTCCTTAGCTGACTTCTTTCCCTTTTCCTTTTCCATGGCTGCCTCCAAAGGTCCTGCACCTTGTTCCATATATCATGTGACTGAGAGAGCAGTAAGCACATTCAAGCATAGGAATATGAGGAAAGTTATCCAAAATTCTACAAAACAACATTAGATTAGAGAATTCATAGTTTAAAGGTCCTAACATCTCTTTCAAATCAACATTTGCCTCTCATTGGAGGAAGTTATAACAATGCAGGCCCAAGGGTGTGGACTTCCCTAGGCCAGTGGTCGTTTTAAAGGCAACTACAAAAGGGATGGAAATCAGGGCATGACACCCCGCATGGTTTCTTCTGCACAAAAATTCAGTCATGAAGTGGGGTCCACCATAGAGGTCAGGATATTTAAGCACTTGGGTCAAAATCATCTTGAAGATTTGTAGGTGTTCAACTCTTTTTTTAAGCATGTGAGTGTAGAGAGTAACTTGGCTATTTGAGGCTTCGAAGTTTGAAACAACTTTGGTAAGGCGGCCACCCTCAGGTGGCGTTCCGCCATATGGGCCCCGGGGGTTCAAGGGACGACATCACAATTCATTTGGAGCTCAAGCTACTATGGGTTGGATGGTGTGAGAGGAAGTTGGGTCACAACCATTTGGAATGGTGAAGGCTACATGAAGGTATGATAGATGAGGTTTGCATTATAGGGTCCGTAGATGGATTTAACATTTCCTTGCTTATTATCAGTCAGTTAGGGGGCAATGGCAGGGTCAGGCTCCACATAGTGGACCGAAAGAGGTTAGCAGACATTTTGGAATAGTGGGATTGAGACAAAATTCCATGACTAGCCACCCACAAGAGCTGGTCCACCTAGGGTTTATCACTAAATCATTTTTTCTTTTCAGTTCAGATGGACATGACAAGTTCAAGATCTATGGTGCAGAAGGTGGGCGTGAGGGCCATTTCAAAGCGGTGGATAGGATACAATAGTCTGCGGGTGGAGGTCCATAGGGCAAGGCCCACAAAAGAATCATTACTTAGTTATTTTTCAGTGCAAGAGCATTGGATGTAATTGGTAGGATTAGGACCCATTCACCAGAAGGATCTTAGGGTTTTTTTGTTTTGAGTAGTCATTCATGCGGTGAAAAAATTCTAGTGGAGGTCCGTGTTGAATGATCTAAAATGCATAGATTGCTTTCTTTTTTTTTGGATGGCAGGCCAAAGGAAAAAATTTGATAGGTGGAGAGATGGGTTGCAAAATCCGTTTGAAATGGTGAAATTGTGGTGGCAACCCATGGGTGACAGCTTGTAGAGAGAACTCTACAATGGACTGAGACTTGGGAATTTTGGAAAAGTTAAGCTTGAATGATGATGATTGGGGTGGGATTTGTGCATCAGAAGGAAGGCACTAAACAGCCATCTGGAATAGTGGTATGCCAACAACATCTCGGGGGTGGAAATCTGCACTTGTGGACCTAAGTGGGTGGGGCAATCCTTTCATTTTTCTCTTGTGAATTTGGTTAAGTTCAAAATGTCCAAGTTGGGGGGGGGGGCTCCTGCAATGGCAGGCCTGATGAGGGTGTTCGCTATTTAAAGTTTTCAAAATTTTCAAAGGAAGGTGATGGTGATGGTTAGGTTGTGGGCCTGTAGGGGATGAACACTCTGGTTGAAGAATGGTTGCGGGGACCTCAAGTCCCACACGTAGTCTACAAGTGATTTCTAAAGCTTATCAAAATTTTAACTTATGGGTTTTGTTTGTTTAGGTTTACTCTAGTTGATTTTAAGTGTTCTTTCACAGGTTTTATCAATTTTTATATAATTTAAAGGAAAAATCAAAATAGGGAACATGGAAAATGACTAACTTATGAAGCGTGATGAAGATGGATGAACAAACAGTTGGCAAAGGCTTCGAATAGACAGATGAACTTAGCGGGCGCGATGAAGGCATTGGAGGGAGGCTCTCTGACTCATTTCTAAACTACTAATAGATGAAAATGAAAACTCAAGATGGGATATTTATAAATTTTTGAGCATTTAATGCCCCTCATAAATGTGGTATAGTGGTGTCCCAAGTTGGTGAGCAGTCAGTTAGAAAATGATAGTGGGAGAAGGGGAGTCTGCTAACTGGATGACAACCAAAGGTTGGCCATTCGAGTGATCGACAATGGAAATGACCATCGATGAAGCAGGTCCCACAACACAAAAGGACACCATGCGAAGGCCATTTGGAATGGTGGGGGGAGGTAAGGAAACCCACATGGAGTAGCCCGCAGGGGAAAACCCACAGGGCTCCAAGGATGCCAGTTTAAAGATGGAAGGAAAATAACCAAGGAAGTTTCACAAGGCCCAAAGCCTTAAAAATTTGAAGGTAGCAAAACATGGTCAACTCAAAGTGACTCTCTAAGATTCCTTGATCAGTTAGGACACAAAAAAGGGGGCACACAAAATGAGGTAGCGACAAAAGTGACCCGACAAAGAAAAAAGAGAGAGGGGTCCCTATTTTGAATGGGGCGTGTGTGCTAAAGGCACAACACAACCTTGCAATAACTCACCTCATAGATTGAGGCATTGAAGGGCCACAACACTAACATTTCCAAGGTTTGAGGCATCACCTTGTCTATTTTTTTGGAGTTAATTTTGGTGGCCACTAGCCTCCCTCTTGAGGGTGCTAACATTCCTAAAAAAAACTAAAGGTAATTATTAGAAAGATATGCAAAAATTCTTAAATAAAAGTGAGAAAGTCAAGATGTTGTAGAATGGTTACGATAGAGAGTATTTTCTTGTGGTGTGAAAGAAATTTTCTAAGGTGTTGATGAGGTATGTTACCCTTGATAATCATTTTAAAATATTTCATGCTAAATTATTTCCTATTCTAAATCACTTTGACCACAATATAAAAATGAAGTTTGTATTTTGGTTCCACTATTGATTGGAACAATATATTAAATTTGTGTAAGAAAACATAAAATCCCTACCCCTTCACTAGGGATTGATCTTGTCTATAGATGAATTTCTAGTCTAAAAATGAAAAACAAAAGGAAATTCAAACAAGAAAGACACTAACAACACCTCAAGATAAGCCCATTTTAATTCAAACAAAATACAAGAAAATGACAATTTTCACCTTGTTTGAAATGTTCCTTTGGTTGGCCATTTTTATTGTCAATTTTGTTTGGCTTACAAAATGACTTGAAACCTAGTGCAAAATGAAGCTAATGAGATGAGGAATGTAATGGTGGAAATGGGTCATGGATTTGATGAAAAATGAGTGTTCAATGTGGGTGCAACAATGGAGATTAGTTGACTTGGTGTGAGTGTTCTAGTTTTGGCTAAGTTGGATTGATTGAATGCCTTATTCATAATGATTCCAAATCCACCATTTTTAGGGGAATTTCCTCCAAATGGATGGATGGTTGATATTCATCCTTGGAGAGGAGATCAAGGGCCCATATGAACTTGGACCTCACAAGCCATCACATGAGGACATGTGGATGGTGAGGTGGCCAAGGGAGAGTGAGTTGGAGATGAGGTGGTAATGACATGGAGGTACTTGAAAATACCTTGGGAATGGACAAGATCTACTCATAAAGGAGGTTCTTGGGTATGTGCAAGATCATGATGGAAAAAATAGGCCCTTAACTGGCAAAAAACTCAAAAAAATTAGAGTTACGCAACTTGATGTAAAAATTTGAATAATTTATCTATATTATTTCAAAAATATGTAAGAATAGAATCTGTAGCAAATTGAATGTAGTTTCTAAACTACTAGTTTTATTTTTAAAATAAAAAATCTATTTGGTGAAAATTTGAAATTTCAATGTAGTAGTACTTAAATTTCAAGGAAAAATAAGAAGTAGGTGTCTATCTGACCACCCTAACAACAATAAAATGATAATATTTTTGTATAATACTTTAGATATAAGTAGAGGAATCATGTCCCGATGTGATGCATATTTTTTTGTAATTTTTTTCCAAGTAAATAATTAATTATTAATTTTTTATTACAAATTTTAAAAAATATAAAAAACTCATATGTGTGCCCACCTTAACTTGGTCAAAACTTCATTAAATTCATTTTTTTAAATCCTATAGTATGTGAAGCATAGAATGTGACACATGTTTTGGATTCAAAAAATATGATATTGTTTGAAATCTATAGATTTTTTTCAATCAGCCTATCAATCAAGAATTTAGTCATAATTCAAATAGAAAATGAATAATAATTATTTATTAAATTCAAAGTAAATCATAATTTATATTAGTGGAAAGTTGAGAATATCCTTTAAAAACCTTTTTGTTTCATCAATTTTGGGTTAAAAAAAGTCGTCAGCCACATACCCTACACATACCCATCATATCTCCATTTTTTGGTCCATCATGATCCTACACATACCCTATTTTCCACATGTACCTTGAGAGGACAAGTGAGGAATTAAAAATTCCTCACAAATCCTCATGGGGATTGATAAAGGAATTAAAAATTCCTTCACAATTTATGTGGGGAATAAGTTTCAATTTTAAATTCAAAGGGGGAAGAGGGTGGCTTCTCCAAAAGGAGAAGAAATTTAATGAAGGTTGACTAAGGACATACTCCATAAATGGCATGAGGATTACGTTAGGCTAAATTAGTGATTAAGGTTGTCCAAAAGCAAGATTATATGGGCTAATGAGGGAATTAGAGGCAAGTGGAAAATTATGGAGGATGTTACCATATTAATGATTAGGAATGTGCACACCCTAATCAAAGATTAATGAGGTTAATTTGGATTAAAAGGGGATTATGGAGGATGTGGACATGAGGAGAGAGAAAACATGAATTAAAAATTGATTTAAATCATGAGGATAAAGTGACTAAATTAAATAAAGTGGACTATTTATTTAATTTAGAGAGGAATATGGTAAGGTATTAAATTAATTAATAAAATACCTTAGGGGACATTAGGCTAGGGTAAAGTATTAACTAAACAATAAATAATTTAATTAATATGGTGTAGGGATGCAAGGTGGAGAAAAAAAAGGGGGAATTTGACCATATGGGGGTGGTCAAATTCAAATCTCTACATTTTCCCCCTCTTCGAAATATTGTTAGAATAATAGTGTTTTGAAGAAAAAAAATTGTGGATGAATCGATAGAAGAATAGGACCTTAAGGGATGTTCTGGTATGGAAGAGAAATGAATAGGAGGAAAGAATGCAAGATAAATGTGTGCAGGTGAATTTCTACTCTAAGGATACAAAACAAAAGTAAATGGAAATAAGAAAGACACTAACAACGCCTAAAGATAATCCTAGTTTAATTCAAATAAAATACAAGAAAATGACAATTTTCACCTTGTTTAAATTTTTCCTTTGGTTGGACCTTTTGATTGTCGATTTTGTGTACTCCTTGGCTTGCAACATGACTTGAAACCTAGTGAAAAATGAAGCTAATGAGATGAGGAATTCAATGTTGGAGATGGGTAATGGATTTGATGCATAATGAGTGCTCAATGTGGCTACAACAATGGAGATTATTTGACTTGGTGTGAGTACTCTAGTTTTGGCTAAGTTGGCTTGATTGAAAGCCTGATGCAAAATGAGGCCAAATGCACCATTTTTAGGGGAAATGCATCCAAATGGATGGATTTTTTATATTCATCATTGGAGAGGAGATGAAGGGACCATATGAAATTGGAACTCACAAGCCATCACATGAGGACATGTGGATGGTGAGGTGGCCAAGGAGGGTGAGTTGGAGATGTGGTGGCAATGAAATGGAGGTACTTGAAAGTACCTTGGGAATGGACCAGATCTCCTCATAAAGGAGGTTCTTTTCCACATGTACCTTGAGAGGACAAGTGAGGAACAAAAAATTCCTCACAAATCCTCATGGGGATTGATAAATGAATTAAAAATTCCTTATGGGGGATTGTGATCAAAATTCATGAGGGAAATTAATTTGAATTTTAAATTCAAAGTGGGAAAGGGTGGCTTCTTCAAAAGGAGAAATCGTTTAATGAATTTTGACATAGGACATATTCCATAGATTGCATGAGGATTAGGTTAGCCTAAATTAGTGATTAAGGTTGTGCAAATGTAGGATTAGATTGGCCAATGAGGGAATTAGAGGCAAGTGGAAAATTATGGAGGATGTGACCCTAATGATTATTAGGGATGTGCACACCCTAATCACAGATTAATTAGGTTAATTTTAATTAAAAGCGGATTATGGAGGATTTTAAAATGAGGAGAGAGAAAACATGAATTAAAAATTGATTTAGTTCATAAGGATAAAGTGACTAAATTAAATAAATTAGACTATTTATTTATTTTAGAGAGGAATAAGGCAAGGTATTCAATTAATTAATAAAATACCTTAGGGGACAATAGGCTAGGGTGTAGTATTAACTAAACAATAAATTATTTAATTAATATGATTTAGGGATGCAAGGTAGAGGAAAATGAGGGCGAATTTGACCATATGGGTGTTGTCAAATTTAGGTGTCTATAGATCTAAATGATGCATTTGTGTAATGTGGCTCTCTTTCCTACCTTATACTTCCTCCCTCGTATTTTCAACCCCTCCCTTTTTGACAAGGGGGTTACTGGTATGTTAGCTAGAAACCCTAAAAACCCTTCATAAACTACCTATTCCACCACTCTCTAGCACCCCAAAGTTACAAGGTCCAACCTCCCATAGGATTCAAAGGGAAAATCCTCTATAAATGATTCCCATAATCCTTTGGATAAGAAAATTTTTCATTTGAGGACACTCCAAATTTTTTGTTTCAAATTAAAAATCTAAATCCTCTTAGTCCCCTTCTCTAGATGCTAATATGAGGAATATCCTCCTAGTTCTCCTCTACTTCAAAATTTAACTGCTAGTCTCCCTTTTTCACCTTAGCTTGATATTGGGAAAGCTCAAGAGCTAGAGTTTGCTCCTATGGACACCCCTAACCATTGTATGAGTTTTTCCTCAACAAGGGAGAAAATGGATGAGCTCTACAAAACCACTAGAATATTTAAAATGGCACCTTAAGTGGTTGTTTACCTATTTGATCATGGTGGAGGATAAAATAAAAAAATGTACAAATTATTATTTTTAAGAAGTAAAAAGATTGGTCAAGTGAGGAGGAGGATGTCAATCACTAGGAGCTACTGAGAGGCATGGTTCAAACATTTGAGAATTGGTCCAACCTAGAAAAAGAGGTTGGTGAAATAAAAAATTATTATTGAGTCTCTTGAGGAATTTTCAATCTTCAGTAGGGAGGTTGCCAAAATCCATTGAAACTAGGATAATATCCTCTTTATTTTTTAGGAGATTATTGAAAAAAAGGAAACTATGAAGAATACAGTGGTCACTATATAGGTGTTTCAACAAGAGCTTAAATTTTCCATGCTAAGAGAGTTAGAGAGGAAAGTTTGGATTCCCCCTTCTAGCTCAAGAAAAAAATGTAAGACTATGGGGAAAGTGTCGCATGCTTTTAAGGATGACACTAGTGAGAAGAATCCACAATCCTTTCCTTTTGAATAAAAAAATTAGTTTCTCAACTTTAGCAGGTGCACTAGTAATATGAATTTGGCACTATTTTTTCAAAACCATTTTAGCTAAATTCACTCTAGTTTATAGTATATTATTAGATTGATTGTAGCTAAATTTAATGGATATGAAATTCCTTCATTATTAATCCTTGTAAACTCCAAACTCTAGTATTTATAAGAATATTTTTATTTCTTATTTATTAAATCTAACTTTTATTTTGACAATAAAAATTTTGATTCCTCAATTGTGTGACTTTCGTTTTTAATCTCTTCAATTGTGGAGCTATTTCCTTAATATCTTATCTTCTTGATATTTTTCTATGAGATTGTCCTAATATTGAGAAAATAAACAATTATTATTCAAATGTACCTTTGTTATTGTAAGCCTAGGATGTAATACTAGCTGGTGATTTACAACTTGTCGAGCTATAATTTGTGGTACTTGATTCAATGGAATATGGTTAGCTAAAACACCATTGATTCTTTCTATTTGATTTGATATGGAAGAAGGATTAGATCTTGATTTCTAGGAACTAATTCAACTAAATTTGTTTAATTCTTTGATTCCTTTTGAAATCTCGCAAATCAATAATCTCTCCTCTAGAGTCACTAGATCAAGACCTTGTGAATATTCTCTTAGGATCTAGTTTGTGACAATCACAAGAAATTATTTAGGACCTCATTCTAGTTCTACTTCAGCTGTTGCGGTTTATAGTCACACACAACATATAATTTATAAAAATAAAATTCTCTCTTGGTGGACTTTACATTCTAAAATATTTTATTATCCAAGGCTTTTATTGTCATCTCTTGACTTAATAGGGTTACTTAGGGTTCTTTATAGACTATATAATAATGATACTAACACTTAGAAATATTCATATTTGCATATTATATTAACATAGGATCTATGAATACTTGACTAGATTCATGAGAATCAACACTTATTTAAGAAGATAACTAATTGTTTCAATAAATTTACAAAATAATTGAAAATTTTGATTAGTTATTATAAAACTATCTATTCATTTTCTTTAATTCACAAGTTTAAATGATCTATGAACAAATATGTAAAGATTTGAAAAGATTTAGCTTTACTTTGATCAATTCTTCTAAAAATAATAAAATATTTTCAAAGAATGAAAAAATATTAAGGAAAGCGAAGGAAAAATGGTTAAGGAATTAAGTTTCCAATAATTGTGCATGAATGTCATTCAAGAATTATAAATAAAAACCTTAACATTATGTATTTCACTAAAATTCTTCACATCTACATACAAATGATGTAAATATTAAAAGAACTTATCACTCAAATAAATGGTTCAAATACACCTAAATTTTGGCATAGTAATTTGATATTTTCAAGAAAAATGATAATTGTCATATATAATTAATGATATCAAATGACCTTTAATTAACCTTAAATTTACAAAACTTTACAAATTTATAAAAGGACTCTTGGTAATAATAAAGAGAAAGCATGAAGAAATCCAAAAAAAATAGTAATTATCTAACTTAGGCTTGACAAGAAAAAAAAAATATGATCTTGTAAATAATTAAGGGTAAGTGTAAGAAGTTGGGTCCACAAAATATTCAATAAGTGGAAGTGTTTTTCCTAGATTTCAGAATTTATCACAGTTGGACTAAAAATTTGAACCACTTGCACATTGAATCTTTAAAAATCGAGTAATATAAAATTTAGTATCTTGATTGTAGTTTTCAAATATCTAATTTATTCTAATACCTAGATTATATAAAATAATTTTTAATGGGAATGTATAATTTTTTTTTTTTAAAGTCACTTTTTTAGGACCATACCATGTACATGCATGGACACCATAATTTTACCTAAAATAATCACTTTTTAAATTTATTTTCTTCATTGTGTAAAGATTTTTTTTTAGCATGATGCAATACAAAAAAATTACAAGAAAATTAACAAATTAAAAGTTATTAAAAAATATGAAAACTCGACATTTCAAGTTTACAGACCAATTTCCTCATAAATTAATTTAAAAATAGAAAAACTAATCCAATCATAAAAACATTGAATATTTTAAAACTATACATTGTTTTCTTTAAAGGGTTTTAATTTCACAACACAATTCTACAAAAACTCGTTAGCCATATTGCCAAAGTCAGTTTTTTCTCTTAAAATTTCCATGACCTTGTAGTTGTAGGTCCAAGGCTTAGAATTGGGTTACCAAAAATTTGTTGAGCATAAAACTAAATTAAAAACATAAATTGTGAGTTTAAAACATTTTGTAATGAGTACCCACTTTAAAATGGGTAACCTGTTCTAAAAAATGAATGTGTCCCTATTTTAATGTTGAAAAATGACACTTCCCCTACAAGTGGACCCAACTTCTTGCACTTACCCTGAACAACTATGGCTCTTTTATATAAAGAATGTTCCAATAGCTAGTTACAATAATGAATGGTTCCAAAATGATCTAGAAGAATAAACATTAGGAAGTCAAAATGACACTAACGGAATATTCCTTTCAGGTCAACATCTTGACAACTAGCATTGGAATATCCTCTAAGAGATTCTCACCTTTGCACATTGATGGTTGAAAAGTGAGAATATTCATTTTTAGATTATAAATTTTTTAGTAATGTGGAAACATTAAAAATTCTCTAGAAAATATAAATCTCTAAAATGGTAATGACAAGTAGTCAAGTACAATATCTCAGAAAGCTACATGTGCATGTGAATACTAGCTAAGTATGATACCAATACACTAGATGGCTTCACTATAAAAAAATAGCAATATTCTAAGTAGATGTAGAACTAAGTGACAATTGGTATTTACTTTGTCTCATTTTCATCCTCGCTAATAACCTTTTATCTTAAATTATTCAACCATTTACTATAATCATTCAACCATTGACTATAATCATTGCAAGCTATCAAAATATTGTTAATTCCCTCTCTATAAAATTCTTGGGACAATTTCCACCTATATTTATGTGTGTCATTTATGTCTTGTATCTTAACTACATCTAATTTTGTATCCCTAGTCTATTTATTGTACTCTTTGATAAAACCCCTCCTTTATACCACATCATCTATCACACTCTCATTCAAGCTATTGATGATATCTTTTAGAGCTTCAACAAAATATTATTTGATCTTTCCAACAATGGATGCAATATCCTTAAAAGTATCTCTATCATTAACTTGGGAAGTTATCCCATATATAATAGTCATATCCTAATCCATGAGATCTTCTGACACTTTACATAGGGCATCCATTTATTCTCTACATTATTCATTCATCTATTTTTCAATATCTAATTGTTGTATTCATGTACTTGCCTTTGGAATAGCTTGATTACTTGAAATATTCTCCTTCAATAATAAATTATTGTAGTCACGTCAAACTTGACATTATTTCTTCTTAATTAATTAAATAAATTTATTTAATTAATTTACCCATTCCTCCCCTTTTAATTAATTAAATAGATAGATTTAATTAATTAATCTATTTTCTTCTTATAATGAATTAAATATTTTATTAATTATATCACCCTCTGAAACTATAGTTCTTCTAATCAACTAAATAATTTTTTCCTATTATTTAGATTGATCCCATTAAAATATCTTATGGTTATAATCCCAATTGTGTTAATTAATTCTTGATTAATTAACCCACTAACCCTCCCTCATTATCCCATTCTCCAATTATTAACTCCGCCTAAGTTAATAAACTCATGGTTTATTAACTCCACCTATCCTATTAAGCTAATTAATCACTAATTTTCCATCCTAACCCCCATCATTACCATTCTTTTCTAATTTAAAATTCACCCTCAACCCCCTCATCTTGTCTCATTAACGAGATAAATCTCACCCGCCTCCACTATCTTACACATAGCCCGCAAAATTTAATGACTTGTCATCCCAATGTGTTCTCACACATGTGTGAGAGCACCTCACCCCTTTCCTTGCACATAATTGTGACACTTGTCACAATGCTAATAAGCCACACCCTTTATCCATGCATCACACTCTCAAGCAATCTTACCCCTTCATAAACTTTCAATCTTGCCCCTCTATTTCTCCCTCCAATTTTCTATGAATTGGGCCTTCATACCCTCATTTCTCCATCTTGAATTTGGCTACTATTATGCTAGTACAATCTTGTGAGCAATCCACATCTACACTTGAGCAAATCGAACAAAAATAGGGTGCTTCTTGAGCTTAATCTTGAGGACCACCAAAGGTATAACATTGTGCTTTCAATTTGATGTTATTTCCTTAATGTTTTATGTTTTTGGTGTTAAATTCTAACCACTCTACAATTATCATTTAGATTTTTGATTTACTTTAACTTGATGGATTCTATGTTCTTTTATGTCTAGCTATCCTCACAATTTTTCTTAATCTTCCTAGCTTTCTTGTCCCATTAACAAATTTCCTTATATATCTCAATAATTATTTTAATTATTTCTTCTTTTAAAATCAATTCATTGATCTAATTATTTGATACTTAATCTTCATGATTCATTTTTTCAAGGGTATTCACTTCATCTTGTCATAGAATCACAATATTTGAAGGTAATTGTTCTATATGTTTCCCTAGCCCCACCAATTCATTAATATATCCTTGTAATTATAGAACTTATGCCTTCAATTCTTTCTTCTTATTTGTATCCTTTTCCATCCTTGTTGCTATTGCATCTACATTAGCCTTGAGCTCACTAATTTCTTATTCTCTTGTTGAATACACCAAATCTATGGTTATTAAGTTTTAGTTCATTGGAGTAAATATTCCCTATCTTTTCTTAGCAAAGGAATAAACATGTGAAGAGTCAATTAACCAATAATGTGACTTGTGATTGCAGATGGTTTTCTCTCTCTTTTCCTTGGTCTAGGAGCCTCTATCTTTATCACGATACTTTTGATGCAAAGGGAAACAACTTCTAGATGATTCTTAGACTAGAATTTACAAAGAAACCAAGAAGGTGTATTTGTATCTATGCTTGTATTTTTTTACTTTTGTTCCATCACAAGTGATTTTTCTCTTGTTCTTCCCTACTCAATCCTTGGTTCTTGATGTTCTTTAGATGTAGTTCCCCTCAGATTGTTCTCTAACATACTGATAATTTCTGGTTTTGGATTGAGACATTATGATACTTTATTAGATGTTGGATTCACTGTTATGATGATAGTTTAATGATACTTTTATCACTATGTTTCATGCATATGCTATGACTAGTATATGGATTTATTTGATTATGTGGACTAATATTACTATGAGTATCATGTGATCATCTAATGATTGTTTTTATCATGTTGATAGCATCTGATTATTATGTGTTGATGTATTTTTGTGAAGGGGAATGGTGTCACATCACTCACTTTTGAGTTCCTTGTGATATTGTGACTTTCCTTTCATGGTGTGCCTAACTGTATGACTATGTATATGCTCGACTGTGTTGTGTTTCGTAGGTTACAGGTACCAGGAATCAAATCCACATGAATTGATAGGTCTGAGGGTGCTTTAAACCCAATGAAAATTGGTGAATGGAGATAGCACTTGGTCCCTTGTTTCAGCCATCATCCTTGACAAGGATGAGTATCCATTTGTCACACCCTAGTAGTGTTGTCCATATGTGGTTTGGTCCATCTATGTTGTTGTGGTCTAGCTTTTCGACTTTGCCTTATGGTCAGGTATTGACTGGTATTTATTCCACTTGATTTAAATTTGGTTAATTGTTCTTTTGATTAATTACTGCATTAAAATAAAGTTATTAAATTTAAAAGGGCATTTTGATAATTAAAATATGTTTTTTTATAATTAAGGTACTAATAGAATTAAATATTATTAATTCTTTTATTAAGTTTAAATAAATTAAGATTATGTCCTAATAAAGAATTTTAAAAATAAATATAATAATGATGGCGGTCCATGATAATTATAAAATAAAAATAAAGATGTAGTTGACTATAGTGGATAAATAAAAAATAAAATAATGAAATTAAAGAAAGGTTGCATGCAACAACATGCAATGAGGAGTGGTTAATAAATTGGTTATTTGGCATAAAGAAAGGGGGCTTTTTTAACAATATCTGGAAAGAAACTAATCCTGTTTCTTCTTCCTATGAATTTTTCTTGTTCTTGGAGGATTTCTTCTAGTTTAAGGGGCTTTGGAATTGGGTTTCTTCCATGTTCGTTGAGTTTTTGAAGTGTGCTGAAGTTGCAAACTAGGAGTGGTGAGCTCAACATAAAATCTTCCCTCTGGAAAGTGGGAGAAACTAGGTTCCATTGCTAATCTCAATTCTAATTCTGTAGAAAATGGAAATGGAATAATTGTGTTATTTGAAACAAACAATTCTTGCTAATTTATGAGTTGTGCAATTTAAGAGATTCAATGTTTGGAAAATTTTTAAGCCTTTCTTGAAGATTGAATTTTTCTTATTCTATAAATGTCAAACAACTATTCAAACCCCATTTATTTTGGGGATATTCCATTTATTTTGTTAGTTTCTCTATTTTTTCTCCAGTTTGACTACAAATGAGTAAATCATCTCATCTATGACGTATGATAGATTCTCCATCCTTTATTTCATGTTATCCTTTAATAATTATTTTCTTGCTTATCTTCAAAAGTTTTCTCATTAGCTACATAGTCTTTGGTTCTGCATGCTAGAATTATCGAATTTCCATATCATTGTATTTTATTGAGTCTTTAAACTCCATGGCCAATCAGCCAGTCTCTTCCCCTTTCTTCTATCACCAGGGGATGTAATGCTTTATCTCTTTGGTAGAGTTATTCTATAGGGTCTTCAATTTTTTTGAACACATGCTCATTGCCAGTGCCTTCTTTCTAACAATAAGCAAGCCAATTTTCATGCTTGGAATTCGATTAAATATATTGTAAGTTGTGTCCTTATTTTAGAAGGCGATTTTAATTCAATTTTTATGCTTTAAGATTGGGTATGTGGTACTGTAAGTAACATTCATTGAATAAACTATTTGTAGGGTTCACCTCATATCTAGCATTCGATGACTACATAGTTTCTAGTTATATATAGGCTTTTGATGTAACCACTCTATATTTGGTAACCAAAGGATATTTAATGTGTTGGAAATTTAGAATGACATGGATTTGGTTGATAATCAATGTCTTTTGTCAATACTGAATGCTTGAGTTTAAATGGATAGACATAATGCATATTGGGAGATTGATTTATGTACTAAGATTTCGTTTAAAATAAAATTTAAGTTAGCCATTCATTATACTCAATATTTTTATAAAATGTATGAAAAAATTGTAGATTTTTTTTATTGACAACATTCAATATACAAGTATCATATATATATATTTAAAAAACAAACAGGGAGAATTTAACCCAATCTTTAGTTTGAGATCCAATCAATCCACTATTAGAGGAATTAATTCACATCTTAAGCAAGTACCGAATCATACCAACCTGATCATATTCAATGAATACAAATTTTTCTTTGTCATTTATTATTGGCCACTTGATGCATGTGTTTTGTGTAGTATTCAATATTATTGAAGTTTGAAGTAAGAGTAATATGTTGATTTGTGCATTATATAAGTTATGCTTATATGTGTATATAGGTGTCGGTTGTATACATTTACAAGAAAACTGCATTTTGTTTTGTTGCTTGTACATATTTACACATGCATGTATGTATATATATATATATATATATGAATATATATATATACATACATACATACATATATATATATACATATACATATATATATATATATATATATTTATACATATATACATATATATATATATATATATATACATATATACATATATACATATATATATATATGTATATATGTATGTATATATATGTATATATATATATGTATATATATATGTATATGTATATGTATATATGTATGTATATATATATGTGTATATGATAAAATGGTCATGTCTATAATCCGCAATTAATTAAATATTTATTATTTAATTATTTCTTCTAAAGTCCTCTACATATGATTAAATTTAATTAATTTAATTATATTGTTCATTCATCTTATTCTTCTTCAGTAATTAAATAAATTTATTTTATTTAATTATTTTCATATGTCCACTTAATTAATTAAATAAATACATTCTATTTATTTAAATTAATTATCATTTGTTTGAATTTAAATTAAATCTTTGATTTAATTAAATTTAAATATCTCTTTTCTTCTATTTTAATTTCTTCTTCTAATTAATTAAATGTTTCATTTAATTAATTTCATAAAAGTGATTTAATTAAATAAATCTTATTTAATTAAAAATATCTTATGCTTTCTTTCTAAATCAAAATTAGGTATTTTACTTAATTGTGCAATCTTCTCATATCATAATTAAATATTTTATTTTATTTAATTATGGGATATTCTGCTTTTTTCAATAAAACATGATTAAAGCTCTCTTCTTATCACAAGCTTTCTTCTGCTTTAAAAAGCTTAATTAAATATTTTATTTAATTAAGAAAAGCTAAATGTCCTCCACAAATAAATAATTGATTTTTTTAATTAATTATTTATCAGCTTTAAATCTTTCTTTTATTCTTTTAAAGAAAGATGATTTCTTATCTTCTCTTCTTTTTCCTCTTTCATAATAAAATAGAAAAATCTGGTTTTAGGTTTCTTCTATTTTCTCTTCAATTTCATCTTTCTTCAACTGTTCGATCTGCCAGGAATTATCACAACCGTCAATTGAGACAGCCAATCAAAATCAATCAAAAAACTCTATAAATACCTATGTGAATCCAAGCATTAATAATAGGCAATTAATTAGAGTTTATGCATTTAGTTCATTTAGCACTTTAATCTCATAGCATCATGTTTATTTCAAGTTTCTTAGCTCAAATCATCATCATAGCTTAATCTTGCATCTACATCATAGCAAAATCTCGTTCTTTAGGAAGATAGTTTGTTGAGCCTAGCCTACAATCTAAGAACACAAAGCTGGAATCGACAAAAACACTAAAGATAGAGGACGATAGGACGACAATCGAAGCAGGATACTGAGTTTGCACTTCTTTACTCTTTATATTTTGCTTTGATATAATGTCCTATTGGTGTGTTTAAATATTTGTTTCAATTCATTTACGCATCTATTTTTCATACACACATTAATTGGCGCATCTCATGGGGCCTATGCCCCTATTTTAGACCTCTTTCTTGCAGGTTTTTTTTTTCTTGCAGGTTCTCTAACATCTGAAAACACATCTGGAAGATCCATTTTTTTTAATTTTTGTAGGTACTTTGACACATTTAAAGACTGTTTCGACACATCAGGGAATTTCTGCGGCGCATCCAGGAAACAGAGTGGCGCATACGTCCATTTCTACAGCGCATTTAGGGGATTAGATACCGCATATAGGATTTTCAGTACATTCAAATATTTTTAGAAAAAAATTTTAAAAAAAATTGCATTTAGAATTAGCGCATATAGGTTCTGTTTTCGCGCATCTGGGTTATAGAGTTGTGCATCTAGTTTCTATTATTGCGCATCTAGATTACTATTATCGTGCATTTAGATACTGTTATTGCGCATCCGTATTCTATTTTCGCGCATCTGAGTAACAGAGTTGCGCATTTGGGTCATGTTTTAGCGCATTTGAGTTACAAAGTTGCGCCCCTAGATTGTAATAGGGATTCTGAGTCTGACGCCTTCCGCAGATAGAATTCCTTTCTTTTTTTTTCTTGTTGGGTTTTAAAATGAATCAATCTAGGGTAGCCACCACACCTTTATCATGCAGTTAAAAAAAACCCCATGTCTGTTGTGAAGCAAAATCTTCACTTAGATTAAATCACTTTTGATTTTGGTGCATCTAAAATGAACTTGTTTACTCTTCTTGATTGTGCTTGAAAGTGGTAGGTGATTATGCTCTCACCTTGTGCAAACTAGGTGATCAGAAAACCAGACCCAGTTTTCCCTGTGTAACCCTGACTCAATAATTGAAGTATCCTCTCCCCTTGCACACTTGTGCGATCTTGGGTGCAAGAGAAACAGTTATTGATTCTAGAAATTGGGTCTACCTTAAGGGAAAAAGTACTCACCTTAAGGGTCGACTCAAACCGGCAACGGAGCTAAGGCCAAGCTACCCCCAACTGGTATATAAATGTAAATCTTAAGGGAAAACCTAAGGTTGCTTGTGCGGATGTGTCATACGGACGGAGTAGTACTCCCTTAAACCCTGTTGAGCTTAACCTCTTCAGGCTGGAGTGCCACCTTAATGGTGATTAATCTCTTACCCCATGTATGGCCACTCAAACGGGGGTCCCAAACTAAAAACCATTGTTTAGAAAGCCAAAAACCTTCTATCTGCTAATCCAGCACCAGTCGGTGTGAAGCCTTCCACACTTTTACAGTCAGTAGTAAAGGTGATCAACTCACCATGGGAGTTTCATGGGGGTTGGAAGCTTGGTTGGCCTAAGAAGAGAGTGCACTGTAAGGGAGAGCTCATGCAGCCAAGCTTCTGGATTCACATGCTACTGATATGCGGCTGGAGAAACCCACGTGGAGTCTAGCGGATATTGTCCTGGCCAAACCTAGGTTGTGCTTGTCTTAATCTGTGCTTGGTTACGAATCAACTTAAATCAGACTATTTGCTGTGCTTTCAAAAACATTAATTCAGATAAAGGATCATCCAAAAACCAACATGATAAATTTCAGCTGAAAACTGGTCAAAACTATCCTTAGAAAAATTGTTTTAGCGCATCTAGGGAAAACTATAGTGCATTTAAACTCTATTTTGACACATCTGTGTTCTCTTTCGGCGCATTTAGGGTATTCTGTTGTGCATATGTTCTCTGTTTCTACACATATAAGGTACTCTACAGTGCATTTGATTCTTTCTCCAGTGCATTTACCTTTTTCTGCAGCGCATTTAGGAAACAGAATAGCGCTTTTAGGTTTCTGTCAAAATTTGTACACAGACCCGAATCTCTGAGATTTTACTCCCATGTTGAGAAATTGGAAATCAACCAAGTTCACCAAGAAATCAGTTTTCAATAGGATCAAGATACCCAAAGCAAACTTAAGTTACAAAAAGACTTTAGATCGTAGAGAATTCCTGTATAAGAGTCGAGACATCTTGCTCCATTATCGCACATTCCTCCATAGATACCAAGACTACATTAGGGGATTCACTGACGATTATGTTGCAGAACCTTTGGCTACCCAAGCTTATTATCAGATATTAGCATTGTCTCAGCGTCGCAATCTTAATCAACCTCTTGAGTTTGAGAATATACCACAACCTTCAATTGAATATTCAACACATCCTAATCAAATCCTTCAGTGACCTTTGATCATATCCGAGGATTTCTTACATATGCCTATTTTAACAAGATCCCAACACAACAAGCTAGGAGAAACATCTCAACAAGAAACTCCCACACACAACATTCAAGAAGAAGGTGAATGTGATAGTCCTCTTTTTAGTGTGAGTCGCAATGATCTGTATAGGATCTAGACTAGATTGCAGAAATGAAATGCTTAACTTTTACAATGCTTTTACAATGATTATTCCAAGTTAATTAAATCAAAATTAACTTATGGAAATAACAAAATGAATGTAATAACAAGGTGATTATAACAGAAAGGAAGGAAATGAGAGAAAGAAAGAGAGAGAAGAAGAGAAGTGCAAACAATTGATAACGGAGTTCGTCACGAAAGTGACTACGTCTCCGGGTCCACTCCAATAGAGAGACCAATCCGATTAACTCCAAATTCAGTTACAATTGAGGCAGCATCATCCCCTTCAAGCACATCAAAAGCACAACATCACTTTGATATACAGGAACAATATAATTCATATCTCGAGCATTCTCTCGTTCTCCACTTGGACTCCTAAAACAAAGGCCTATACCCTTCCTTTTATACAAAAAACTTGCCTAATTAGGCTTAACCACCAAAACAAATGCATATCTTCCCTGATCAGTTCGTATCATGACTGGTTTATCATCTGACATCTTCTTGTTTCAGGTGGTTTAGGTTGTTTTCTTTATTTTGGCCTTATTTGGCCATTTGGTTATGAATCGGCTAACAATTATACATCAAAATAAATCTATGCCACTATATACTTAGAAAGATTTCATGGCGCAATGGTAGACAATTATTTTGTTATATCGGTGGTCGGCGGTTCCAACCCCGCCGACCACGTTTTACCCCTGCTTCCAACAATTTAAAACAAGAAAATCGACCGCATTCTATACATAGTAGAGGCACCGGATAGCGGTGCAACGGCAAGACCTCCGGCCATTCCGCAGGAGATCTCGGGTTCAAAACTCGTTGCTTATTTTATTCCAACAAAAAATAACCCGCGGATGGATAGACCAAATGCCGAGTTCGGAGAAACTGCCACATGTCAACCAACCATTGGCCAAAACCTGCCACGGTGTCTGCTGATGAGGATCATCCGAACGCCGAACTGGAGACACGTGTTGCCCTGCAATTCGCTGATTGAGCTGACGTGTAAGCTGATGATGATGCCCAGTTGTCTGCCACTGTGATGCCACGTCAAAGGTACGGATACCACGTCACTAGTATAGATGGACACGTGTCAGTCAATGATTGGTCTGTATAGGTGAGTCAGTTGCCATGTGTTCTGTCCAAATTCGTCTGTGGAATCCGTATAGTACGGACGATTTGCTGACGTCATCATCTGTACCCTCAAGTCAACCAAACTTTGACTGCTTGTATCTCGATCATATGACATCAGATTTTGACGAAACGAACGCCGTCAGAATCGTCTCGATGAGCTCTTCGCGATGACCCTGGTTCCGTCAATTTCCAACATGATTATTTTTTTCCGCCTTCTGGATGCCCCTGAAGCCAGTTTGACTGCCGTAACTTGCACAAACGGAGTCCTTTTCACTCTGTTCGAGTTGCGTTGGAATTAGGACGCTGAGCTCTTTCTGATGGTGTAGATTCTGGAGAAAAATGAGACACTTCAATTTTCACTGAAAAATGTCCACCGGATCACGCAATCCCCTTTTCAGTGACAACAATATGACTGATAGAGAGGAAAATTCGTTGCTTAAGAACAAAAACATGAAAAAAACTCTCGTAGATAGTGATGATGAGCAAGAGGAAGAACTTCAACTTAGAGAGGCAGAACAGAACCCCAAGTTTCTTAAGATCCTTGAACAGATTATACAACATGACAAAGAGAAGTATTTTCTTTTCTTAGCAGATCAAGGAGCTAAATTCCCTAAAGACTTTGATACTGAGAAATTAAAAAGCACAGAAGAAGAGCCATCCCTATTTGATTTAGCCTTTTTTAAAAAGGAGTTTAAAGAAATGCAGGGAACAATCAAAGAATTACGAGGGGGAACCACAACCAAGAAATACACTTTGGATGACATATGTCCTTATCCTTTTGATAGAAGTCTCAACATGATTCCATTTCCTAAACACTGTGAAATTCCCAAATTTGATCGTTATAATGGGAAATCATACCCAATTGACCACATTAGAGACTTTCGAAACATGACATTGGAGTTTGCCCACGAGGATACTTATTTATTGTGATTATTTCCTCGAAGCCTTAGAGTCAATTCTATGGAATGGTTATCTAAGATTACACCTCCTGTTCAAACATTTGAGGAATTGATCAATTTGTTCATAACACAATACGCCTACAACATTCAACACCAAATCACCATGATTGATCTTTACAAAGTTGCGCAAAAACCCGGTGAATCTTTCACTACCTTTCTTCAAAGATGGAGGAGAATGTTCGCTAGGTACCCACGACATGTTCCTAAAAAGGAGAAAATGGTTACTTTCATCAATAGCCTCAACTCAGAAATGAGCTATCGTTTAAATCTACATTGTCCACCTTCCTTTGAGAAATTGATTGAGGATGCCATCACCATCGAAAGTGCTTTGGTCAAAAGAGGGACAATAAAACTTGATAGGGAGAACCCTAGCTCATCTAACCATTACAACAATCAAGACAAGTCTAAATTTTGGAGCTGCAACAAGAACATTGTAAACGATGGTGTTGTAGATGCAAATCATATCACGACTAGGCCATTTGTCCTAAGCACTCCTCGTAACAATAATTACAACAATGTCAATTCAGTCGCGAATCTAGGAAACAATCATCCCCCTTCAACGAACAACAATCAGGGGACTTCCAACAACCAAAACTACTGGGGAAACAACAACAACAACACTTTAGGGAATACCTCAACCATGAAACCACAATGCTTTCCATTCTTCTCCAATAGAAGAACTTTCACTCCACTAGGACAATCCTTAGAATCTGCTTTCAAAGAGGTTATGGAAAAAAATGTCCTTATGTTACCACCACAACGCAATTATGAACCTAGTGTAAAACCTCCATCATGGAATGAGGCCTATTTTTGTGACTACCATAGGTGCAGAGGTCATCATACAAACAACTGTCAAGGTTTGAAACATGCTATTCAAGATCTAATTAACAAGGGCATTATCACAGTAGAAGGACAACATAAATCCAATGAAGATCACCAAGCATTTCGCAATCCTCTACCAAATTATCAAAAGGGAGAGTTTTCTGACAAAAATGTGAACCAAATTGATGACAATGTAATCCGTCACCTCTATACAGACGATGAGCAAGTCAATGTTATAAAAATCAAAGAGAAAGTAGACAATGGACAAGTGAATGTCACAACGAGAGCCTAAGATAAAGTTATCTTAAAGAGTACCTCTTCAAATTCCACTGAGACCTTCCCTCAACATCGATATGACTTAGTTAACCAACTTCGAAAAAATTCGGCTCAAATCTCCTTTTTAGAACTCCTGAAGATTTCCCCTGCACACAAGGAAATTTTAGACAAAGCCCTTTTTGAGATGACTGTATCCACGGATTTGGATGTGAACCGATTTCAAGCCATGGTAGGACATTTTTCCTCACCTATGTGTCTCTCATTTTTAGACAAAGACGATGTTTCCATGACTCATCCCCACAATTCATCTTTATACTTAGAGGTCATGATCCATAAGTTCTGTGTTAAACGTGTTCTAATAGATGGAGGGGTTGGTCAAAATATATGTACCTTGAAGGTGGTTCAAGCATTAGGATTTGCAGAAGACTCCATTGATCCTAGAAGGAAGATTACTATAAAAGCCTATGATGATGAGGAAAGGACATCCAAAGGTCTAATCATGATACCAATCAGAGTGGGACCTGTTATCAAAAATACCTTTTGTCAAGTTTTAGATCGATATCTTGCATACAACATCGTGTTGGGTCATCCTTGGATCCATGAAATATAAGCTGTTCCGTCCACTTACCATCAATGTCTCAAGTTTCCATATGATGGATAGGAAATCACTATACCAGCTGATAATTCAAACACCCAAACTTGTGCCAATGTCAAAGCTCATCATGATACTTTGGTTCTGAATAATTGAGAAGCACTTGCTAATACTTCTCCTAAGCATGATACACAAATCAGTCAATTAGCCAAAAGCTTTGACAAGAAACTGCAGTTCAAGGAAAGTGGAGTTGGGGAATATTCATTTTGTCTTGCTAATCTACCTACATCTCCTCAATCACAAGGAAAACATTCTATTACACCACAATAGATATCACCAGCATCAACATCGGCACAAGTACAAACAGAGCCCACTACCAAGTTCAATGGACAATTTATCAAAGAAAAGTTTCCCATGGGAGATCCTGAGGATACAACAATTCTGGATTGGCTCTATAAGGATGAAGAGGAAGCAGTTCTAAATGTCACCTTACCAACAGATCGATATGGGAAAGGATATTCCATCATGCAAAAGATGGGATATGACAATGGTCCTCTTGGAAAAAGAAAAAGAAGGCGTAGTTGAGCCTATCCACCTCCCAGGGCTTGTGGCATATGATAAAACTGGAATAGGCTATGATGCTACCCAATCTAAACAATCACAAGGTAATGTTTTTACACTACAAGAAGGTTCCGATAAGAAAGTGACATGTTTGGTATCAGTCTTGAATTTCATTGAAAATAATTCTGATACAGATTCTGCTGAATATGAATGGGATATCATCCATGATGACAAATTTTGGAGAGACAAAGAGGTAGATGTCATACACAAGTATACGCCCGCTTTAATCAAATGAGAAGGTTCAGGGTCCCGACCACAAGAATCTGAACCACAAAGCAACTATGAGTCCAGTGATACTGAGTCAGATTTTAACGAACAAGACTATCAGGAGAATAGTACCATCATTGACCTACCTCATACCTTAGATCCTATCGATAACTCTGTCTTGACCCTAACCATCGCTGATTTCACATGACCAGATGACATGCTACCATTAATCCATCCTAATCTCATTGACTGAGATCTAACCGAACCTATTGATATACCTATTTTTCCAAATGACAAAGCTATCATAAATTTCCTTTCCGCCGATGATGTAAATGATTGTTCCACTGGAAATTTTCGGTATGAAGTCTTTAATCAGGAGAGTGTCAAGTCTCCTAGCTACAAAAATGAAAAAGAAAAACGATCTAGTGGTGAAAACCAGAAACTGGCAGTACTAGATCAAACAAAAGATAAAATAAAGAGTGTATCAAAGGGTGAAAACCTTTTTAAGGCACCACCTAATGGGACTCTTGACACTCTCCCGAAGCACTATCATGAGCGATCGCCCATCTTGATTGAGCCTACAAAGGAAATCAATATTGCAACTACAGATAATCCAAGGATTTTGCAGCTAGCTGAATCAATGATAGAAAAAGAAATCCCAGAGTTCATGAACTTTCTTAAAGAAAATCAAGTTAATTTTGCTTGGTCATATGCAGATATGCCAGGCCTTGATCCTGATCTCATTATGCATCATTTGTCTATCAACCTAGGAGTTAAACCAGTAAAATAAAAGCTCAGAAAGATGAATCCTCATGTAGCACTACTGGTTAAGGAAGAACTCAAGAATCTCCTCGATACAGGCTCTATAAGATCAATTGCCTATGCAGAATGGATCTCCAATATTATACCAGTATCAAAATTAGACAAACGTGTAAGAGTATGCACTGATTTCAGAGATCTTAACAAAGCTTGCCCAAAGGATGACTTTCTGCTTCTGAGCATCGACACTATAGTTGACTTGACAGCTGGCCATGCCATGTATTCATTAATGGATGGTTTCTCTAGTTACAACCAAATCAAGATTGCACCAGAAGACCAAGAGAAAACAACTTTCACTTGTCCGTGGGGAACATACTGTTGGAATGTCATGCCTTTTGGCTTAAAGAATGCTGGAGCTACTTATCAAAGAGCTATGACTATGATCTTTCATGACATGATGCACACATTCATGGAAGATTATGTAGATGACATATTGGAAAAATCATACACTAGAGGACACTTGGAGATACTGTCAAAAATATTTACCAGATTGGAAAAATTCAAAGTTCTCCTAAACCCTAAGAAATGTGTTTTTGGGGTCACATCCGGGAAGCTGTTAGGATATATTGTTTCAGAAAAGGGAATTGAAGTAGATCCTGCTAAATTTCAGGCGATCATGAAGATGCCTCCTCCAAAGAATATTAGTCAATTGAGATCATTACAAGGGCGACTTCAGTCCATCAGAAGATTCATTGCACAATTGGCTGACAAAAGTCTACCGTTTACACATCTCCTACATAAGAATGTTCCTTTTAGATGGGATGACAAATGTGAAATGGCATTTCAACAAATCAAGCAGTACCTGATGAACCCACCAGTTCTCGTACCACCAAATCCAGAAAAACCATTGATCCTGTATATTGCTGCAACCGAGACATCCTTGGGAGCATTATTAGCACAAGAAGATCATGAAGGGAAAGAATGTGCAATCTATTACATTAGCAGAACACTGACAAGTCACGAGCTTAACTACACTTTTATTGAGAAGGCTTGTTTAGCAGTAGTCTTTGCTTCACAAAAATTTTGACATTACATGCTAACTCATACAATCAATCTGGTTTCAAAAATTGATCCACTCAAATACCTACTAAGTAAAGCATCACTAACAGGAAGGTTAGCAAAATGGGTCATGATTTTGAGTGAGTTTGACATCCACTATGTTGATCACAAAGCAATCAAAGGAAAAGTTATTGTGGATCAACTAGCAGATGCTCCTCTACAAACAGAGCACCCCTTACACATTGAGTTCACAGACCCTGATGTTTTCACGGCAGACTCTAAGCAGTTATGGTCCTTATACTTTGATGGTTCTTTCACTCAACATGGATCGGGGGCAGGCATTCTCTTTGTCACCCCTCAAGGACATACCATTCCTCAGTCATATAGGCTAATGTTTCCATGCACCAATAACATAGCCAAATATGAAGCACTAATCACTGGATTAAAAATAGCAGTGGAATGGAGGATTACCGAGCTACAAGTTTATGGTGACTCACAATTAGTCATTAACCAAATCAATGATGATTATCAGACTAAGGATGACAAGTTGTTACCATACAAGAAGATGGTCGATGACTTCAAAAAGTATTTTGTAAACATTCAGTTCACACAAATTCCAAGGAGTGACAACAAAGCAGCTGATGCTATGGCTATGATCGCCTCATTGGTACAACTCCCAGAAAAACAGACTCACTATGAATTTCTGGTGGAACAATTATTTACACCTGCCTACAACACACCTGAAAGCCAAATTATCTATCACTTGGTAGGATCCGATTCACCTTGGTATGGTAAGATTTATGCCTACCTAAAAGATGATACTTTACCGCCTGACTTATCCCACAACCAAAAATGTAACTTTATCTGACAATCCTCTCGATATACCCTTATTGCTGATACCCTTTATCGCCGTGGTCTTGATGGTACTTTACTTTGATGTCTTGAACGTGACGAATCTGACAAAGCTTTACAAGAAGTTCATGGGGGCATTTGTGGTACTCATTCGAGTGGACTAACGTTATCCAACAAATTGATTAGAATGGGTTACTACTGGCCTACAATGGAAAGGGAATCATTCACTTTTGTTAAAACATGCTCAAAATGTCAGATTCATGGGAATCTTATTCATGCTCCTGCACAAGAACTTCATTTGTTTACACCCACCTGGCCATTCTCTCAATAGGGGTTAGATCTCGTGGGCAAAATTCATCCTTCTTCTTCAAATGGGCATAAATTCATTATCACAGCGACATAATATTTCACTAAGTGGATTAAGGCAGTACCTCTCTCTAAATTCACTGGAAAACAAATCTCATCCTTCATACTCAACTACATTATTTGTCGATATGGTATTCCTAATGCCATTATTACCGATAATGGTCGACCTTTTAAAAATCAGGATGTTGATGAACTTTGTGAAAGATTCCATATTTAGCACAGATATTCCACGCCTTACTATCCTCAAGGGAATGGCCAAGCAGAGGCCTCAAACAAGACTATACTAAAGATATTGAAGAAGACTGTCAATGACTCAGGGAAGGATTGGCATGTTCAACTCAATCCCACATTGTGGGCTTACAGAACTAGTGTCCGAACGCTGATAGGAGCAACACCTTTTTCCCTCGTCTATGGAGCAGAAGCCATATTTCCTTTAGAAGTAGAAATACCTTCATTAAGAGTATCACTGAAAGGTCTCATAACAGATGAGGAATACAGAGTTTCTTGACTCCAAGTGTTAGAACTTTTAGATGAAAAGAGACAGAGAGCAGCAGACCATTTGAAAGAGTACCAATAGATAATGTCTCATAGCTATAATCAAAAAGTAAAGCCATGTACCTTTCAGGTGGGTGATCTAGTTCTAAAAGAGAACCCGCGCAATCAACAAGACAGAGAAAAGAAAGGAAAGTTTGAACCAAATTGGTTAGGCCCTTATGTGGTTATTGCCGTCTACGGTTCAGGAGCATACAAGTTATCAACGCCAGAAGGGGACCTGTTTGATGAACCTATCAATAGTATACATCTTAAGAAGTATTATGTTTAAGTCAAAAAAAGTCCTTAAGAAATCCAAAAATAGTAGAAAAAGTCCTAAAGAAATCCAAAAACAGCAGAAAAAGTCCTGAAAAAATCCAAAAACAGCAGAAAAGGTCCTGAAGAAATCCAAAAACAGCAGAAAAAGTCTTGAAGAAATCCAAAAATAGCAGAAAAAGTCCTGAAGAAATCCAAAAACAGCAGAAAAAGTCCTGAAGAAATACAAAAAAATCAAAACAATGTCATAGGGTGAAAACCTGGCAAATAGGCAGTCTATTGATAGAAAAATACAAAAAAATCAAAAAGAATGTCATAAGGTGAAAACCTGGCAAACAGGCAGTCTATTGACAGAAAAATACAAAAAAATCAAAAAGAAATCAGAAAAATGCAATAAACACGGATAGCTAAAATCTGTCAAACAGACGCTATCTGTACCTCTCCATTTATTAGTTCCCATTTCGCACTTTGCCTTTTCAGCTTTTCCTTTTTCCGCACCTCTTTTTTTCGCATCTTAGGGTCATAAATTGCATCATCCTACCGCCATTTGCCCAGAGTGTTAAAACGTCTTACCATGGCTTGATCATTTGTACATATTCCTTTCCGCAAGTTGTGTCAATCAACAGGGCAAAACTCAACTGGGGGCACTTAACTTTCAGCGCATACCAAAACAGCTAGACCATGACATAGGATCTGATCATGCAAACAAACAACAAACTCATCCAACAACTTTATCCGATCATGACACACTTTTCAACACGATATCATATCATTGTCTATCGAATGATCCAAATATCTGAATAATGTATGAAATAACAGTATTACATGTTTGACCAAAAGTTGTTTGCTTTTTGATATCATTACTCTAGAGCACACTCAATGATGTACTGAACTAGAGTAGCAAGGAACGAGAATGATTTTTCTTTTGTCTGCTGTCTGGAGGTTAACAATCAATCTGATGCAAATATGTCACAGGACATGATCACCAAAGCAATATCATCAATGACAGTTCCACATTTGCATCAGAAAGGTGGTTAATCTTTGTATGTTTATGCAAGAAATGCTCAGGTCATCTTGGTTCAATTATACCTCGATGCTTGTGTTCACTTGCTATATCAAAATTCATGAAAGTTGTACTCTGGTCATCATTGGTGCTAATTTCCCCTCTGATGCTTGTACATACTTCCAACATTTTAAACTGTTCTATGATGATTCAAGAAGGCTTCTAACAGGCTCAACAAACTGGTTAGTTTCATATAGTTGCATATTCATTAGATCATTGCATATATCTGCATATTGGATTCACATCAGTATTTTGCAAGACTGAATGAATGCATTAACGGTTGTCCTATAGTTTTGAGTCTTTGTGGAGGACATTTGGACATTTGATTCATTGCATCCATTCATGGTTCATTTATCATTTTATCATTCATTCTCATTTTATCATTCATTTTATCATATTTATCTTTATCATTCCCATATCATTTATTATTCATTATCATTCTCATTATCATCATCCTTCGCATATATCATTATCATTGTATCATTATCATTTTCATTAAAACCATTTAATCATTTCCTTTCATCATTGTCAATATCACCTTTTCATTATTCATTTCATTATTATCCTCATTTATCATTTTACCATTTATCATTTCATCATTTAATCATTTTATCATCTCATATCATTTCACTACCATATCATTTATCATTTTACCATTTATCATTTCATCATTTAATCATTTTATCATCTCATATCATTTCATTACCATTATCATTTATCATTTTACCATTTATCATTTCATCATTTAACCATTTTATCATCTCATATCATTTCATTACCATTATCATTTATCATTTTACCATTTATCATCTCAATCATTTTATCATCTCATATCATTTCACTACCATTATCATTTATCATTTTATCATCTCATACTGTTTCATTACCATTTCGCATTTATCATTTTATCATCATTTCATTATCATCATATTACCATTTTACATATCATTTATCTTTTCATCATTATTCATACCACATTCATTATCTATCATATCACGATGCATTGCATACATTGCAAAACTCAAAAATAAATTAACATCTCACATATATACATACATCATCACAAAATCATTGCATTCACATCATAATTACTACACCATCCTGCATCATAATGATTAGTCCGCAAATATAGCAAAAAGCATATCAAAATCCATCTCATATCATACATGCATACAAGTAATATCCATCTCATATCACAAACACATGAACATATCATCCTCAGAAACATTGCCGCTGCATATCATCTCTCATCAAAATAATACAAATGTCCAAATGTCCAATGAAGCTAACAAGGTCAGAACATCATACATAAGACATGATCAAAACTGAATATACATAATGAATCAGCCCCAAAATAGCTAACTGGTGGATGCCCCTGAAGGAGCTGGTCTGGAAGGAGGTGGCCTGCCACTAGTCCCGGCATCAAGATCCCGTCGAGGCCCTGTAACCTCTCTACCATGTGTCGACGTCCGTGATCGGGTCCTGGTCCTGCTATGCGATCTGGGATATGGCTCTCACCGCTCGGGAGGGCATAACTCCTCATATCGAACTCTATAGTACTCGGCCTCCTTGGCAGCCTCGAACCCCTCTGCAATGGCCTCTCGTAAGGAGGTACTCTCTACGGTACCCATCAGCCTATGTGCCACACTCTCGGCCTCTAGTGCTCACCGTCTAAGGGCATCTCTCTCCGCTATCAACTGTGACACCTGGGAATCTGGGGCAGGTACCTGTGCCTATGCCTGTGCCTGTACCTGTGCCTGTGCCTATGCCTCTGCCTGTGTCTGGGCCTGTGCAAGCTGTGCCTATAACTGCACTATCATGCTCTGAGCCTGCGCTAACTGACTCTATAGCTGTGCCTGCTGCCCCTAAAATGTCTGCACCTGACCCTGCAAAGCATCTATCTGTGCCTGCTGAGACGAAGATGTCACCCTAATCACTATCTAAGGCCTACCCCCGGATCTGGTCCGCCGAGGAATCGGTACTCTGCCTAGGCTGTCTAGTCTCTGCTGCCTCTCCTCATCCCCATCATCTCCATCGTCTGCGCTGTCCTCTTCCCCATCTCCACTCTCCTCACTCTCCTCTCCCTCCTCCTCCTCTCCTCCACCCATAGCCTGCTCCCCTCCACCCATAGCCTGCTCCCCACCGACCACACCTCCCTGTATCCCTGCTCCTAGCTATGGTGCTACTCTGATCGCCCGTGCCTCATCTGGCACTGTGAACCGTGGAAATGGATGAGTATGAAAATACTGGGAATAATCATCTGTCATCCCTACATCCAATACCTCTGGCCTGTCCACCCATACCTCAGGCTGTAATGAGGAGCACTCTATATATGTTGCCTGGTATGGAATGCATGGCCCCCATCCTACATCCCCCTTGCGCCGCCCATAATGAGCAATGCCCTGTGGCATCCCCTGAGTGAATCCAAACTGCCTCAGAACACGTAGTGCCAGAAACCTCTCAATAATAAAGGGTGTCCACCCTATCAGATATCGTGGTCAGCAAACAAAAGGCATCTCTAGGTGATCAGTCGCCCATTCCTCACAGTCTGTGTAGGGCCTCCATATCACTGCATCAACATCATCCAACACCCGCCGCGAATACTCTACCTTGCCCAGCCTCTGCTGGACAACTGTGCCAGAATATGCATACACATACGGCCTCCCTGCTAGTCTCGCTCTAGTGCAAAGTGGTCTCGTGACAGCAATGTGCTCCCACGCCCAGATCTGTAACAATGTAACTCCACTCTCCAGGCTCGTCGATCCTCTGTAAACAATCCGATGTAGATCATGGTACATGTCCGCTAGGACACAGCTACCCCAGGAAAATCTCTGTGGCTGAGTAATCATTCACTCCAGCATCCTCCCCCAAACCACGGTGAATCCCTTCGACCGATGGTCTGGTCCAAGGAAACCTCCAACAAATGTAGCCAACATCACTACCAGAGCGGGATACCTGCTGAAATCATCCCAGTCTATCCAGTAACCATATATACTGGGATCGCCACATATCCGCTGCAACGCCTCGGTCCCACCAATCTCCTTGTGGTCATAAACCACAAGGGCACCAACAACCGGAATCCCTAGAATCTGATACACATCCTCTGGCGTCACACTCATCTCACCTGTCGGCAGGTGGAAGGTATTATGCTCTGAATGCCATCTCTCGGCCAAGGCCATCAATAGCCCCCTGTTGGCCCGAATGCCTCACGGCATGGTCAACAACGGTCCCAATCCACAGTCTGCTATCACCTGTAACTCTATAGGAGTCAGCTCTCCTATCTGCTCCCAACATAGTGGGAACCGCTCTCTAATCTGGAGACTTTTGAAAGCCTCCTATTTTGTTCGACCATCACAACAAATACATCAAATTAGACCCATATCACATGATCTATCTACCCAACATAACATATCAATGACCCATATCAGGAGCTACATCAACCTATCAGTAGGTCCAATCAATCTACTCTACCATCATTTACTATTTGTTTTTTTTTCAAGAAAACAAATTTATCAACACACATATCATTTTCTATTTGTATTTCAATCATGAATGCAAAATTTTATCTCCATTTTTACTATTTTTTTTTCTATCGCAGAATGCAAATTTATCACATATCTACTCTTTGTTTTTCAATCGTGAGAAGCAAAGTTATCAAACTCACATCACTCAATCAATCATTTTACTCTTTGTCATTCGTCACAAAGTTATCAGCTATTTACTCTTTGTTTTCTATTTTGAAGGCAACCTTATCACTTCTCTATCAGATTTTCTATCTTAGCAGCATGATGGTCCTACAATTTATCTATCTATTGACTAAGGAAGCAACTTTAATCATCACTTTTCATCACACAAGAATTCTGGGTAAAATTTCCTAAATGTGCAATTTTGTCGCCCATATGCACTAAACACCCATATGCGCTAAAGTTTTTCTTAATTGTGCTACACTATTTCCTAGATGCGCTAAAACTCCATATTCCCTACTCTGTATCTCGGATGCGCTACTCTAACTCCCAGGTACGCAACTCTATCATTTTTGGACCAAACCCTAGATGCGCAGTTCTATGCCCTAGATGCGCTAAGGAACCTACCTAACGAATTTCGCCCTAGATGCGCAACTCTATCTATCGGATGCGCTAGAGGATCATTTTTTACCCTATCCCTAGATGCGCTATGAAATTTCCTAGATGCGCTAAAGGATTTGTCGAATGCACTAAAACTATTGCTCGATGCGCTAAAACGTGCAGAAAAATTGTAATCCAATTTAAAAACAATCCAAATTCGATCTAAAATGCAAAAAATTGACAACGTAGATGGTTCGAATCACTCACCGGTGGTCCATACGCCGCTGGTCTCTGATATCGTCGCACTCGCTCGAACCTATGTCTGTGCACGGGAATCACCATCTCACCAAGTCACTCTCAGAGTTCAAATTTCACTATAGTAGCAGGGTGAAAATGACACTTCATTTTACCCCTTTTACCTTATAAGGGTCTTTTTAAGATGGGCATTAATGGCATTTTCCATTTTTTTCATTATCTTTTTCACTGGGGCATCGGACACATCATCTATTGGGAGCTAAATCACTGTTCGCCTATCACTATCAATTTCTTCTTCCGTGATTTACCTCCCGAGGGGGCATCATCGACAATCAAAAAAATCAGAAACATATCAGGGGAAAAAATTTTATTTTTCTTTGAAGCAATGCATTTCACACATCACTTCAAAGAGGGGCAAAATGTATACGCATAAAAATGGTCATGTCTATAATCCTGGCAATTAATTAAATATTTATTATTTAATTATTTCTTCTAAAGTCCTCTACATATGATTAAATTTAATTAATTTAATTATATTGTTTATTCATCTTATTCTTCTTTCGTAATTAAATAAATTTATTTTATTTAATTATTTTCATATGTCCACTTAATTAATTAAATAAATACATTCTATTTATTTAAATTAATTTTCATTTGTTTGAATTTAAATTAAATCTTTGATTTAATTAAATTTAAATATCTATTTTCTTCTATTTTAATTTCTTCTTCTAATTAATTAAATGTTTCATTTAATTAATTTCATAAAAGTAATTTAATTAAATAAATCTTATTTAATTAAAAATATCTTATGCTTTCTTTCTAAATCAAAATTAGGTATTTTACTTAATTGTGCAATCTTCTCATATCATAATTAAATATTTTATTTAATTATGGATATTCTGCTTTTTTCAATAAAACATGATTAAAGCTCTCTTCTTATCACAAGCTTTCTTCTGCTTTTAAAAAGCTTAATTAAATATTTTATTTAATTAAGAAAAGTTGAATGTCCTCCACAAATAAATAATTGATTTTTTTAATTAATTATTTATCAGCTTTAAATCTTTCTTTTATTCTTTTAAAGAAAGATGATTTCTTATCTTCTCTTCTTTTTCCTCTTTCATAATAAAATAGAAAAATCTGGTTTTAGGTTTCTTCTATTTTCTCTTCAATTTCATCTTTCTTCAACCATTCGATCTGCCAGGAATTATCACAACCGTCAATCAAGATAGCCAATCAAAATCAATCGAAAAACTCTATAAATACCTGTGTGAATCCAAGCATTAATAATAGGCAATTAATTAGAGTTTATGCATTTAGTTCATTTAGTACTTTAATCTCCTAGCATCATGTTTATTTCAAGTTTCTTAGCTCAAATCATCATCATAGCTTAATCTTGCATCTACATCATAGCAAAATCTCGTTCTTTAGGAAGACAGTTTGTTGAGCCTAGCCTACAATCTGAGAACACAAAGCTGGAATCGACAAAAACACTAAAGATAGAGGACGATAGGACGACAATAGAAGCAAGATACTGAGTTTGCACTTCTTTACTCTTTATATTTTGCTTTGATATAATGTCCTATTGGTGTGGTTGAATATTTGTTTCAATTCATTTACGCATCTATTTTTCATACACACAATATGTATATGTATTTATATATGCATATATATATATATATGTATATACATATGCATATATATATATGTATATACATATGTATATATACATATATATATATGCATATATATATATATGTATATACATATGCATATATATATATATGTATATATATATGTATATATATATGTATGTATGTATATATATATTCATATATATTTGTGTATGTATATGTATGTATAGATACGAGTATTTACATTATAAGGTTTAGTAAAAGGACAATTCTTTATATGTGAATTAATGATTAGTGGTAATGATATCCACATAATTGAAGGAGATATTAAATAAATGAATTAGATTCTTAATTAATGACCACTGATTTCTTTTATGATTGATTAATAGACAAACTATACATTTATTGTGACAAGTTGGTTATCATGTTAGGTGAAAATGATTTCTTCCATGGATGTTTTGGTTGTTTGTATATTAGAATTGGATGTTGTGTTGTTGTGTGGTATTGATTTTTTTCTTGGTTATTGTTCAATATGGGAGTCTTTAGTGCTAGGGTTTGCTTCCAAGGGATTGGAGGGAGTTTTGTTATTTGAGATGACTCTTTTGAAAATTTCACTTTGCAAGTGGTTTGGCAGTAAATTTGTGTGTGTCCAAGGTGGTTCATGCCTTGCCGTGTGTAATGACTCTTGTGATTATGTTATGTGTTGCAATAATTTCCCTTGACTATGATACGTAGGCATGATGAGAATTTCCTTGCTCTATGTATGAAATTATATGGATTAAGTTTCATTTGCATGATGGTTTTACCTTGCTTGTTGCTTTGGGTCTCTAGCTACATGTAGGGGGACTGGCTCTCAATGAGGATTGAAACCCAAAGTGGTGTCTAGGGTAACCCATTTGAGAGTTCCTTAATCTAGTGATAACATAATTAATGAGTTAGGGTTGGGTAGATTACACATTAATCAAGAGAAGTGAATGCCTCACCCATGCCTGTACTACTCATTTAGGATAAGGATGGGTTAAGAAGGCTAGGTTGGAAAGACCAACTTCCTTGTCCTCACGAAAGGAAGATTGCTTCTGCATGTGTCACCCTATGGGCCCGACATCTAGTGAGAGACAGATAGGGTACAACCATAGATGGGGTCTGACGTCTAGTGAGAGACTATCAGGGTAACCCATGTCAATACCACACGATGAAACTCTTCCCTATGCAGACTAGCATGCTCTTTTTATGTTCTCTCCCTTTGGTATGTGATATCCTCTGGAAGCAATGCATGTTCTTAGTATTATTAATATTGTTGTAGTGTGAGATTGGAGTCTTGATTTGCCTTGTTATGTTAGTTTGTGGTTGTCTTATTTATTTGTTGTTGTGGGACCTTGTGTTATCTTCTAGCATGGGGGTGGACCTCAGGGTTCCACATGGTCAGGAGGTTTGTGATTTTTCCTCCATTGGGTTTCCCTTGTTGTTCATATGTGTGGCGACTACTCATGGTGATATGAACTCCTACACTTGTTTCAGTTCAAGTGGACTATTTTTCATGTACTTGTATTGAACTATAATTAGTTGTATCATGTAATGAAATTTAGATGTACTCTCCTCACTTGTATTTGAGGAAACATTGTTGTACACGTTGTAATGTTGTAACTGACTTGATGAAACCTCTCTTGTAATCGATAATGTGCATGATGTACCTTGTTTATGTTAGTTAATTGAATTGATTTTGATAGGTATTTATTGATGACATGTTATGGATAATACATATCAGTTGATCATTTAATGTGATGGATTAAATGAACTTTATATTGTTAGATGAAATTTGTTTAATGAGATGATTTATAATTCTTGTTAGCTTGGTTATTGATTTTCTAGTAGCATATTCATGGAACCTTAAAGGACTTAGTTTTTGATTACATGTTAGCATATGTTTTGCATTCTCTAGTATGTTACACTTTTAAAAAGAAAAATGCTCTTTTTTTTGGTATTGTAGCGTGTTGTCCTCTAGGGTTCTTTGTCAGGGAATTACACATGGTATTGGAGCCCAAGTTTTAACACTGGGTACTCTAGGTTATATAGGATCCCATTATGTTCTCTTAGTTTCTTGGATTTTGAAGATCATATTTCCCTTTGTTATCCTGGCCTAACACCCTAAAACTTGTTCTTGGTGGTGTTTGTGTAGGAAAATTCCTAGAGGTCTAGGTTGAGGTTAGGGACATGGTAGAGGTCATGATGGTGGTTGTGGGGTCAACCACCAGAGCATCACATCTCATGGTTCCCACAAGAGTGATGATGAGGAACAACAAAGTTCTTATATTGGTTAGGGAAGTAGGGGTCAAAATTGTTAGAAACCAAGATCAGACATTCAAACTAGAAAAGCCTTCCATAGAAGAGAAAAACAAAAAAAAGCAAAGCTATTGTAAAAAGATGTGCAAATAATAATATTCAGGAATTGATAATTACAAGAGATGATTTGCTTTATCAATGAAAAGTATGCGTATCCCTAATCTTATCTTCAGCAACAAGATAGCTCAACAAGATAAGGATGAGAATAATTAACCTAGTAATTAAAATATTACCTAAGTAAAGTTATGTAAGTGCAATTAAATATTAATTACAGTAACAAGAATTTGGGTCAGCTAGAGTTGGAGGGTGCACAATTGCATCATTTTCTTGAGGAGGTTCTTTCCCACCTAGGTCCTAGATAGGAGGGTGATCAGCTGGTGGTTAGGGAGAGAGACAGGTCTCCCAGGAGGAGAGAGGTTATAGTAGAGTAGGAGGCTATTTTAACCAGTCATATGAGAAATTTTTTGAGGGCATGCCCTTCTAATTTTTAAGGTTCTAGTGGTGGTTTGGAGGAAAATATATGGTTAATAGATCTGAACAGACATTTTTCCATGCATTTTTATGGTAGTAACACCAAGGCAAGGTATGCCATCATGCACACTAGAGGCTTTGCTTCTAAACGGTAGTGTTTGGAGGAGTAGAAATTACATTTGGATATAGGCTTAGTCTCCTAGGAGATGTTTGTAGAGAGGTTCAAATCTTGTTTCTTGTTTGATCATTTGAGGCAGCATCGTGTAGATGAGTTTCATGAGTTGACATAGATGGCGATGTCAGTTGAGCAGTATGAGCATAGATATTATGAGCTTAAGCAGTATGCATGCATAGGTGATGATGAGGCTATGTTGGTGTAGCATTGTATCAAGGGATTGAATTCCCGTATCAGTGGGGGTGTTCATGTGTTTGAGTTGAGAACCATGGAGGTGGTAGTAGAGAAGGCTCATATAGTAGAGGAGAATTTGGCCATGGCACTAGGAGGTCATACCAGTGTGTAGATTGGTAATGTGCCTCCAGCTGGTTTTAGTTCTCAAGGTGGCTAGACTCAGGTAGTGGGTTCCTCTAGGATTCATCATGCACCCGCTAAGGGTGAACAGTAGCAATAATCGCAACAACAAAACTCTTAGTAAAAACCTAAGATTTCTTAGTCTCAACATGGTAGTAGGTTTCAATCTAAGAGGGATCAGAGTTGGTAGCAAAACAAGTGTTATCATTTTTTATTAGGTAACTCAAATTTTATAGTCTGAAGTAGTAGGGGAAGTTTCCAACACTCTAGTACACCCTTAGGTGGTAGGGGTTTTGGCAGAGGGACAAGATGCTTCTCTTGTAGCCAGCAGGGTCACATAGCTAGAAAGTGTCCTCAGAAGGGAACATCTAGATTTAGTCAGAGGTTGGTAGCTTCAGACCTGACAGTAGGAGATGTAAGAAGGTCCCATAAAGTGTTTGTAGTGGTTAATAACCGCCAGGTTGAGCATCAAGGTACAGTTGTGGAGACGATAGGTGTGTTGTAGGGTATTGGTATTTCTATCCTCCTTGACTCTAGTGCTTCAGATTCCTTCAATTCCCCTTCCGTAGTGGCGTGATGTGGATTGGTGGCAGCAAAGTAGGATGATAAGTGGTAGGTGCAATTGGCCTTTGGAGCTAGAGTAGTGGTTGAGTACTTTGTTTATGGTTATGGATTGAGGATTGGTTCTCTCTATACCACAATTAACCTTCATATTATACCCCTTGGATCTTATGATATAGTGTTGAGCATGGATTGTTTGTATGCTCACTGAGCAACGATAGATTGTTGATGTAATTCAATGTAGTGTGAAGATGATTCAGGTAAGGAGGTGGAGGTAGTTGGTGTTCAAAGGACTATTTCCTTGCATATAATCTTTGCTATGTAGTTGAAGAGGTGTATGCATTAGGGTTTCCAATTGTTTTCTGTGACAATCGATGATTTGGAGTTATGGGAGAGTCAAGAGGTGTCCCTCGATAGTCATTATATCCTTAAGCAGTATGTAGATTTTTTTCCTAGTGAGATTCTAGAGATGCCACCAAAGCGGGACATAGATTTCAGAATAAACCTTGTTCTTGGAGCATAACCTATTTCCTGAGCTCTGTATCGAATGACCACTAAAGAGTAAAAGAAGCTTTGGTTGTAGCTTGAGGATTTGTTGGCAATGTCTCTCCTTGTGGAGAACTAGTTATTTTTGTGAAGAAGGATGGACCCCTTTGATTGTGCATTGATTATCGATGGTTGAATAAGGTGACTGTGAGGAAAAAATATCCCTTCTCGAGGATTGATGATCTCTTTTATCAAATAAAGGGAGCTAACATGTTTTAAAAAATTGATCCTAAGTTAGGGTATCATCATTTGTGCATATTTGAGGAAGAAATTCATAAGACCACATTTTTCACTTGATATGGGCACTATGAGTTCACCATTATGCCATTTGGGTTGACAAATGCACCATTTATATTCATGATTTTTATGAACAGTTTCTTCCACACTTACTTGGAGAAGTTTTTCGTGTGTTCCTGGATGACATTTTGATCTATTCAAGGACTATGGAGGAGAATGAGGATCATTTGCGGCAGGTACTACAAGGTCTAAGGGAGAACCAATTTTATGCAAATAAGGAAAAATGTGAGTTCTTCTAGATAGAGGTGAAGTATTTGGGACATGTTATTTCTAGTGAGGGCATTGTGGTGGATTCTTCAAAGATCCAAGCCATCATTGATTGGCCTACACCCACTAATGTTGTTCAGGTTCATAGTTTTATGGGTTTAGTAGGTTATTACCAAATATTTGTTTAGTTTTTTTCAAGGATAGCTCACCCCATCACTTCTCTTCAGATGAAAGAGAAGAAGTTTATTTGGTCAGAGTAGTGTCAGGAAGCCTTTTAGACTCTTAAGGAGAGGTTGATTAGCACACCTATTTTGGCAGTTAATGATCTTATCAGATATTTTTTGGTGTGTACTGATGCATCTCTGGAGGGTTTAGGGGTTGTTTTGATGTAGGATGGTCACATGCTTTCGTATGAGTCTCACAAACTCAAGGATCACAAGTTGAACTATCCTAGCCATGATCTAGAGTTAGTCATCATGGTTCATCCTTTGATGAGGTGGATGCACTTTCTATTGGAGCATTGGTTTGAGTTGCATAATGATCACCATAGTATAAAGTATATTTTCTCACAACCAAATTTGAATGCTAGGAAGAGATGGTGGATGGAGTTCTTGTGTGAGTATGATTTTGAGGCGAATAATATCTAGGGAAAGGAGAATGTGGCAGTGGATGCTCTTAGTTGGCATAGACATGAGATTTTAGTAGTGACTCTTGGAATAGACTTGAGTTATATCCTTACAATTCTCCCTACAGATAGTTGCTATCAAGAGGTGAGATCTAAGGTTGAGTTAGGTAGAGCTTTGGAGGGTAGATTTGTAAGTTATTTCCCTGATATAGATGGTCTTTTGCAGTACTTGGGTCACATTTATGTTCCTTTATTAGGGGGTCTTCATACTTTAATCATGTCACAGGCACATCAGGCACCCTATTCAGTTCATCTGAGTATCAACAAGATTAATCCAGACCTCTGTCAGTTGTATTTTTGGGCCAATGCAAAGAGAAATATTGCTGATTTTGTGTCAAGGTGTTTGGAGTGTCAAAGAGTGGAGGAAAATCACCAACACCCCGTAGGTCTTTTGTAGCCACATCTTGGTGCTGAATGGAAATGGGAGATCATTTCATTGGATTTTATTATTAGTTTTCTAGTGTCTTCTCATTGGCACACTGCCATCATGGTCACTGTGGATAGGTTGACTAAGGTGGAACACGTCTCTCTTGTTTTATCCTCATACAATGCTTCTTCAGTGGCCAAAATTTTCATGGAGGATATAGTCAAGTTGCACAGGATTCCTCATAGAATTGTCTTAGATAGAGATCCAGTGTTCACTTCTGCTCATTAGATGTCCTTGCAGCATGCATTGAGGACTTAGTTGAACTTTAGTTCAACTTATCATTTGGAGACTGATGGGTAGACCAAGAGTGTTAATTAGGTCTTGAGGATATGCTTCAAATGCATGTTATGGATCAATAGTCTCATTGGGAGGATTACCTATATTTGGTGAAGTTTGGATACAATAATGGATACCACCATTCGATTGGCATGCCTCCTTTTCAAGCATTGTATGGTTGTCCTTCTCAAATCCAATTGAGTTAGGATTGTCTTGAGGACAACATACTTCTTGGACCAAAGATGCTTCAAAAGATGGAGTAGCAGTTTGTTCACATTAGGGAGCATTTGGTGGTAGCCCAGGACAGACAAAAGAAATATGTAGATGCTCATAGGGTTGATCGTCAGTTCTCTATTGGAGACTAGGTATTCTTTTGGGTGCATCCAAGAAAGAGTCTGATCCATTATAGAGAAAGGCTCTAATTAAGATCACATTGTGATTTGTTGGGCCATTTGAGGTTTTGGAGAGGATTGGTCCTATTTTGCATCATCTTGGTTTTCCACCTATTCTATTGCCCATTCATGATATGTTTCACATTTCTATTCTTAGGCCATATTATCCAGATATTTCTCACGTTCTTGATTGGAATGCCTTATAGGTAGAGTACAAGTAGCTGAATTTGGAGCCCATGGGAATTCTACAACATAGGAGACACCCTCAGGGGTTAAGACATTAAGTAGGTGAGGGTCCAATGGGATCCTAATGATGAGTCTTTAGCTACTTTCGAGAATGCACCTCGGATGCGAGAGTTATAGCCTTATTTGTTTGTAGGCTTCTAGGAGTAAACCTAGTTCTAGGGGGGATGTAGTACCCCAAAAAATTTTCTCTAACATAATGATAGTTCTTTGTTTTGGATTGGGACATTATGATACTTTCCTTTATGTTAGATTCACTATTATGATGATAGTTTGATGATACTTTTATTATTGTGTTTCATACTTATGCTATCACTAGTATATGGATTTATTTGATTATGTGGATTAATCTTACTATGAGTGTCATGTGTGATCATCTAACGATTTTTTTTTTATCATATTTTTAGCATCTGATTATTGTGCTTTGATGTATTTTGGTGAAGGGGAATGGTGTTGCATCACTCACTTGCGAGTTTCTTGTGACACTGTGACTTTCCTTTCATGGTGTTCCTGACTGTATAACTATGTATATGCTCAACTATGTTGTTTTCCATAGGTTGCAGGTGCTAGGAATCAACTCCACCTTAATTGATAGGTCTGAGTGTGCCTTAAACCCAATGGAAATAATTGAATGGAGATAGCATTTTGTCCCTTGTTTCAGCCATCATCCTTGACGAGGATGAGTATATGTTTGTCACACCCTGGCAGTGTTGTCCGTATGTGGTTTTGTCCATCTTTGTTTTCGTGGTCTTTCTTTTCAACTTTGCCTAATGGTTAAGTATTGATTTTTATTTAGTTTAGGTATTGATTTTTATTTAGTTCACTTGATTTAAATTTGGTCGATTGGTGTTTTGATTAATTACTGCATTTAAATAAAGTTATTAAAGTTAAAAAGGAATTTTGATAATCAAAATAAATGATTTTATATAATTGAGGTATTGATATAATGAAATATTATTAATTCTTTTATTAAGTTTAGATAAATTAAGATTATGTCTTAATAAATAAATATAAAAAAAATTTAAAAAATGATGGTGGTGCATGTTAATTATAAAATAAAATTAAAGATGTTGAATTTAGTGGATAAATAAAAAATAAAATAATTAAATTAAAGAAAGGTTGAATGCAACAATATGCAATGAGGAGTTGTTAATAAACTGATTATTTGGAATAAAGAAAGGGGGCTTTTAACAATATCTGGAAAAAAACTAATCTTGTTTCTTATTCTCATGAATGTTTCTTGTTCTTGGAGGCTTTCTCCTAGTTTCAGAGATTTTGGAATTTGGCTTCTTCCATGTTTGTTGAGTTTTTGAAGTTTGTTGAAGCTACAAGCTAGGAGTGGCGAGCTCAACATCAAATATTCCCTCTAGCAAGTGGGAGAAACTAGGTTCCATAGCTAATCTCAATTCTAATTTTGTAGAAAATAGAAATGGAGTAATTGTGTTATTTGAAACAAACAATTCGTGCTAATTTATGAGTTGTGCAATTTAAGAGATTCATTGTTTGGAAATTTTCTAAGCCTTTCTTGAAAATTGAATTGTGCTTATTTTGTAAATGTCAAATAGCTATTCAAACCCTATTTATTTCATGGATATTCCATTTATTTCATTACTTTCTCTATGTTTTCTCCAATTTGACTAGAAAGTAGCAGAGCATCTCATCTGCAATGTTTGATAGATTGTCCATCCATTATTTCATGTTATCCTCTAATTATTTTCTTGCTTACCTTCAAAAAATTTCTCATTAGCTACATAGTCTTTGGTTTTGCATGCTGGAATTATCAGATTTCCCTGTCATTGTATTTTATTTAGTCTTTAAACTCCATGGCTGGTTGGCCACTCTTCCACTTTCTTCTATCTCGAGGGGATTCAATGCTTTATCTCTTTGCTAGAGTTATTATGTAGGGTCTTTGATTTTTTTGAACACGTGCTCATTCCTAGTGCCTTCATTCTAACAACAAGTAAGCTAATTATCACGCTTGGAATTTGATTAAATGTATTGAAAGTTGAGTCCTTGTTTTAGAAGGTGATTTTAATTCAATGTTTACGCTTAATATTGCATATGTGGTACTAAAAGTAACATTCATTGAGTAAACCATATGTAGGGTTCACCTCATATCTGGGATTCAATGACTGCATAGTTTGTATTTATATATAGGCTTTCAATGTGAGCAATCTGTATTTGGTACCTGAAGGATATTTAATGTGTTGGAAATTTTGAATTATATGCATTTGGTTGATAATCAATGTCTTTTGTCAATACTGAATGCTCAAGTTTATATCGATAGACATAATGCATATTGAGAGATTGATTTATGTACTGTGATTTCATTTAGAATATAATTTAATTTAGACATTCATTATACTCGATATTCTTGTAAAATGTATGATAGAATTATAGATTTTGTTTTATTGATAGCATTTGATATACAACTATCAAATATATATTTCATAAAAAAATGGAGAGAATTTAACCCAACCTTCAATTTGAGATCCCATCAATCCACAGTTAGAGGAATTAATTCACATCTTAAGCAAGTATCAAATCAGATCGACCTGATCATATTTAATGAAAAAAAAAAATTTCTTGGTCATCGATTATTGACCATTGAATGCATATGTGTTTTGTGTAGTATTCAATAGTATTGAAGTTTCAAGTAAGAGTAATATGTTGATTTCTAGATTATATAAGTTATGCTTATATGTGTATATAGGCATCAATTGTAACATAATCCATTTAGAAGAAAATTGAATTTTTTTTTGTTGCTTGTACATATTTACACAAGCATGTATGTATATATATATATATACAAATATATATATATATATTGTGTAGACATGGAAAATATACTGACACACTTGATCCTAATTACTAACACCATTTCATCCTAAATCACCTTCTCAGCTTATCATCACTCCTCATCCCTTAATTAAATAAATAATCATTTATCGGATTAAGTCATTCTCTCTTGTTAATTAAATCAACCAATCTAATCTAATTAACCCTAAGTCTCTATTTAATTAAATATTTCATTTTATTTGATTAAATCTCTAAAGTCACCTTATTAAATTAAATAAATTAAACCTTATTTAATTGAATCTAACAATCATCCCCTTTAGTTAAATAAATCAAATCATTTATTTAATTAAATATAAATCACATTCTTCTCATCCTTTGGTTTAAATCAACCCATTAATCTAAATCAAATAGTCACATCATCTAATCTCTCATTAAATTAATTAAACCTTGATTAATTTAATCCTAATATCCAAATTTCTCTAGATTTTTCCACTTGTACATGAAAATACATTTAATTCATTTATTAAATCTCTATTTTCCCTAAATGGAGCAATAGTTGTCCCATTGTCAATTTTTCTTCTTGGCTCATCCTCAAGCTCACCATATGTTAGGTTAATCCCCTATAGCTTTAATTGGGAAATTTTCCGATCAATCCATTCCTTCGTTCTTGCTTCAATGGGATTCATTAGAATATTGAGGTCATTAACCTCTTCTTCATTCTAGTCAATTAGTGGTAGTGGTAGCCTAGAAACAACAACATATCTTGGATTTACCACTGTGCTTTTTTCTTCAACTATCTGATCTGGCACTAGAAACAAGTTCACTATTTTGACAAAATAGGTCATCAACACATGTAGTGCCTCATGCGTACTTCTTTTTCATCTCTATAGTTGGCCAAAAAGTCCTCAATGTTATGTAAATGGGTGTATTCTATTCCAACCATCTTTAATTTTCCATATGGGTCCATTCTCGTTTAGGCGTTGTAGAGTTCTAGGTTATATTCATTCAATTCCTTGTGAGAATACTCCACACTCTGGGATGTGGGGAGTGCATACATCCCTTGACCAAATGAAGGGGATAAGGAATCCTTGGCCTGTGTTTGTCACTTAGGAGGGTGTGAGCATGCTGTAATTGCCTCAAGAGCTCAAGAAGTACCATCTAGTCATTTGGGTACCGAGGTAATTTATAGGGTTTCTTTGAGAAACCCTCAATTCAGATGCAAGTAAACTTCAAAAATTGTATGAACAAAAATCCAAACCGGTAGATGAAAACATTAGCACTATGTGAGACCCTTCTTTCAAAGTCACCTCCAAGCAGTCTGATAATATGGCCCATGAAGCTGTCATTGACCTGGAAGTAATCCTTGAAATTTTTGTATTGGAGTTGAGGATATTTATCATATACCCTTAGCTCCCTTCCTAGAGTTTGACTTGGAGCCACAAATAGGCCTTTTTATTACATTTGGTCAACCAATAGATAGAAAAAGTATGATTTCATGTAGAACTCCAAAGTCCTCTTTACTGCCACAAACTATTCATGCAAGCAATTACTAATCATCCCTGCTCAATAAAATTTTCCTTCACCTCAGAGGATTTCTTCCACAAAGTATAGCATCCACTGTTGAAAGATGGCTGCAGTTGGAAGGCCCATAACTCTGCTGAGCATTTTTACCAAGTCATGACAATCCTCATAAAATTCACTTCTGAAGAGTTCTTGGGGAACTTTTTTTGCATTGCCCCTCTTATCCTTCAGCTAGTACTGATTGATAAGTTTCTTACATTTGAGGGGATTGACATCCCACATCTCCTTGACATACTCTTTGGATGTTTCCTCCATCTCACCGAAGGTAGGGATATGGAATGTTTTCCCTATTTATTTGGCAAAAAAAATAGCAAATATATTCCCATCTTTGTCTACAATTCTTCTAGTCTCTTCTTGATATGCCTCCCTATAGGCCATTACAAGTTTGGGAGCAATGAGAGAAGGTGGGAATCTGACAGCGTTGGCTAGCCCATTGCTTCTAATCCTTCTGTAATTTTCTATTTTAGACCCTTTGCTTGAATTCATCACTATCAACATGTCCTAGATTAGTATCTGAGATCTCCCTCCAATCTATGGTGACCCTAGAGTTGAGAGGTTTCCCTTGGAACTTGTATTTCATTTGGTTTTTATCTTCTTTTCCTTTGGGTTCCTTAGCTGACTTCTTTCCCTTTTCCTTTTCCACGGCTGCCTCCAAAGGTCCTACACCTTGTTCCATGTATCATGTGACCAAGAGAGTAGTAAGCACATTCAAGCATAGGAATACGAGGAATGTTATCAAAAATTATACAAAACAACATTATATTAGAGAATTCATAGTTTAAAGGTCCTAACTTCTCTTTCAAATCAACATTGGCCTCTCACTCGAGGAAGTTATAACAATGTAGGACCAGGGGTGTGGACTTCCCTAAGAAAGTGGTCGTTCTAAAGGAAACTGCAAAAGGGATGGCAATCAGGGGATGGTAGCCCGCATGGTTTCTTTTGCACAAAAATTCAATCATGGAGTTGGGTCCACCATAGAGGTCAGGCCATTTAAGCACCTGGGTCAAAATAATCTTGAAGATTTGTAGGTGTTCTGTTCATTTTTTAAGCATGCGAGTGTAGAAAGTAACTTGGTTATTTGTGGCTTCGAAGTTTGAAACAACTTTGGTAAGGTGGCCACCCGCAGGCGGCGTTCTGCCATACGGGCCCTAGGCATTCAAGGGATGACATCACAGGGTGATGTCATAATAGTGGTTTACAATTCCTGAGAGGAATGAATTTTAGCTAAAATCACATATTTTTAGAAAATATAATGATTTAAGCCTTAAAAAATTCCATTTTAAGGATTCCAATTGAAGAGGGTTTGATCAAATCACCTTAGATCAAACCCCCTTGGATAGAACCTCGCTAGTTTTAAACCATACCTATAAATGCGTCTCCTTTACACCTATCAAAATGCTGATAAAAATCACTTTTGATTTAGATTTTGGGGGATCAAATGAATTCATTTAAAATTCATTTCAAATGATTATGGTATTCCTTAGAACAAGCTATCCAATGAATATAATTTTAATATGTTTTGTTTTGTTATGTATTTGTTTTTTAAGTTTTATTAAACATAGGTTTTTCATCGAAAATGAATTTCTTTGTTCTTCACATGTGGAAAAATAGAAGATTATCAAAAAAAAAATTGAAAAATATGAGTGCACAGATATTGAAGTCCTTGATCAACAAAAAAATTAAATTAAATTTTGACATACAAAAAATTCAAGCGTTATCGGTCTATTGTGTCTAAATTGTAATTAGTTTGACTCTGAAACTTGATTAAGGAAAAAATATTCAATAAAAACTATCTAACCAAGTGGAAGCACTAGATATCAAAGTTAGAAATCTAAATTTGAAAGAATTAGAATTTTATCCTTCATGGAAAAAGTTATGCATTATACGATTGTGCGTCACTTTTTAAAAATGTTGTTTTAAAAAATCTATTTTAAGTGGGAGATGGAAAAAGAAGTGCAATTTGATTCCAAAAATTTTGAAAAAAATATTTTTAAAATCTACAGACAAAATTTGATGAGACTCTAGTTTGTACCATCTTCAAATTCCTCACAGTTTAGCCGCTATAGGTGCCTGAATGTGAAGATTTAGTTAAAAATAATAATTTCAGTGTCTAGTTTGGCCAAAAATTGTAAACCACTGTTATGGGATCACCCCACAATTCATTTGGAGCTCAACCTCCTATGGGTTGTATTATAGGGTCCACAGAGGGATTTAGCATTTCCTTGCTTATTATAGGTCAATTAGGGGGCAATGGCAGGGTCAGGCTCCACATAGTGGACTGACAGAGGTCAACAGACATTTTGGAACAGTGGGAGTGAGACAAAATTCCACGAATAGCCACCTGCAAGAGCTCCTCCACCTAGGGTTTATCACTAAATCATTTTTCTTTTTAGTTCAGATGGACGCAACAAGTTCAGGATCTATGGTGCAGAAGGTGGGCGTGAGGGCCATTTCAAAGCGGCATATAAGATACAACAATCTATGGGTGGAGGTCCACAGGGCAAGGCACACAAAAGAATCATTACTTAGTTATTTTTAGTGCAAGAGCATTAGATGGAACTAGTAAGATTAGGACCCATTCATCGGAAGGATCTTAGGGTTTTTTTTGTTTTGAGTAGTCATTCATGTGGTGACAAAATGCTAGTGGAGGTCCGTGTTGAATGATCTGAATTGCATAGATTGCTTTGTATTTTTATTTGGATGGCAGGCCAAAGGACAAAATTTGATAGGTGGAGAGATGGGTTGTGAAAGCCATTTGAAATGGTGAAGCTGGGGTGGCAACCCATGGGCGACGGCTCGAAGAGAGAAATCTGTAATGGATCGAGACTTGGAAATTTTGGCAAAGTCAAGCTTGAACGGCGATGATTGGGGCGGGATCTGTGCATCGGAAGCAAGGCACTAGATAGTCATTTGGAACAGTGATACGCCAAGAACATCTCGGAGGTAGAAACCTACGCTTGCGGATCTGAGTGGGTGGGGTGATCCTTTCATTTTGGTCAAATGAATTTGGTTATGTTCAAGACGTCCAACTTGGGGGGGGGGGCTCCTGGGATAGTAGGCACAATGAGGGTGTTCGCTATTTAAAGTTTTCAACATTTTCAAAGGAAGGTGATGGTGATGGTTAGGCTGTGGGCCTGTAGGGGATGAACACTCTGGTTGAAGAATGGTTGCAGGGACCTCAAGTCCCACATGCAGCCTGCGGGTGATTTCTGAAGCTTATCAAAATTTTAACTTATGGGTTTTGTTTGTTGAGGTTTACTCTAGTTGATTGTAAGCTTTCTTTCAGAGGTTTTATCAACTTTTGAATAATTTAAAGGAAAAATCGAAATAGGGAACATGGTAGAAGACTAACCTATGAAGCTTGATGAAGATGGATGGACAAACAGTTGGTAGAGGCTTCGAATCAATAGATGAACTTGGCGGGCGTGATGAAGGCGTTGGAGGGAGGCTCTCTGACTCATTTCTGAACTACTAATAGATGAAAATGACAACTCAAGATGGGATATTTATAAAATTTTGAGCATTTAATTCACCTCATAAATGTGGGTATAGTGGTGTCCTAGGTTGGTGAGCGGTTAGTTAGAAAATGACAATGGGAGAAGGGGAGTCTGCTAAGCAGATGACAACCAAAGGTTAGCCATTCGAGTGATCGACAATGGAAATGACCATCGATGATGCAGGTCCCACAGCACAAAAGGACACCGTGTGAAGGCCATTTGGAATGGTTGGGGGAGGTAAGGAAACCCACATGGAGCAGCCTACAGGGGCGAACCCACAGGGCTCCAAGGATGCTAGTTTAAAGATGGAAGGAAAACAACCAAGGAAGTTTCACAAAGGCCCAAAGCCTTAAAAATTTGAAGGTAGAAAAACATGGTCAACTCAAAGTGACTCTCTAAGATTCCTTAACCAGTTAGGACACTAAAAAGGGGGTACACAAAATGAGGTAGCAAAAAAAGTGACCCGACAAAGCAAAAAGAGAGAGGGGTCCCTATTTTGAATGGGGCATGTGTGCTAAAGGCACAAAACAACCTTGCAATAACTCACCTCATATATTGAGGCCTTGAAGGGCCACAACACTAACATTTCCAAGGTTTGAGGCATCACCTTGTCTATTTTTTTGGAGTTAATTTTGGTGGCCACTAGCCTCCCTCTTGAGGGTGCTAACATTCCTAAAAAAACCTAAAGGTAATTATTAGAAAGATATGCAAAAATTCTTAAATAAATGTGAGAAAGTCAAGATGTTGTAGAATGGTTACGATAGAGAGTATTTTCTTGTGGTGTGAAAGAAAATTTCTAAGGTGTTGATGAGGTATGTTACCCTTGATAGTCATTTTAAAATATTTCATGCTAATTTATTTCCTATGCTAAATCACTTTGAACACAATATAAAAATGAAGTTTGTATTTTGGTTCCACTATTGATTGGAACAATATATTAAATTTGTGTAAGAAAACAGAAAATCCCTACCCCTTCACTAGGGATTGATATTGTGTGTAGATGAATTTCTAGTCTAAAAATGAAAAACAAAAGGAAATTCAAACAAGAAAGACATTAATAACATGTCAAGATAAGCCCATTTTAATTCAAACCAAATACAAGAAAATGACAATTTTCACCTTATTTGAATTGTTCCTTTGGTTGGCCCTTTTTATTGTCAATTTTGTGTACTCCTTGGCTTATAAAATGACTTGAAACCTAGTGCAAAATGAAGCTAATGAGATGAGGAATGTAATGGTGGAAATGGGTCATGGATTTGATGAAAATTGAGTGCTCAATGTGGGTGCAACAATGGAGATTAGTTGACTTGGTGTGAGTGTTCTAGTTTTGGCTAAGTTGGCTTGATTGAATGCCTAATTCAAAATGATTCCAAATCCACCAGTTTGAGGGGAATTTCCTCCAAATGGATGGATGGTTGAGATTCATCCATGGAGAGGAGATTAAGGGCCCATATCAACTTGGACCTCACAAGCCATCACATGAGTACATGTGGATGGTGAGGTGGCCAAGGGAGAGTGAGTTGGAGATGAGGTGGTAATGACATGGAGGTACTTGAAAGTACCTTGGGAATGGACAAGATCTACTCATAAAGGAGGTTATTGGGTATATGCAGGATCATCATGGAAAACATAGGCCCTTAACCGGCGAAAAATTCAGAAAAATCATCGTTAGGCAACTTGATGTAAAAATTTGAATAATTTATCTATATTATTTCAAAAATATGTAAGAATAGAATCTGTAGAAAATTGAATGTAGTTTCTAAACTACTAGGTTTGTTTTTAAAATAAAAATCTATTTGGTAAAAATTTGAAATTTCAATGTAGTACTTAAATTTCAAGGAAAAATAAAAGTAGGTGTCTATCTGACCACCCTAACAACAATAAAATGATAATATTTTTGTATAATACTTTAGATATAAGTAGACGAATCATGTCCCAATGTGATGCATATTTTTTTGTTATTTTTTTCAAGTAAATAATTAATTATTAATTTTTTATTACAAATTTAAAAAAATATAAAAAACTCATGTCTGCCCACCTTAACTTGGTCAAAAATTCATGAAATTCATTTTTTTTAATCCTATAGTATGTGAAGTATAGAATGTTACACATGTTTTGGATTCAAAAAATATGATACCGTTTGAAATCTATAGATTTTTTTCAATCAGCCTATCAATCAAGACTTTAGTCATAATTCAAATAGAAAATGAATAATATTTATTTATTAAATTCAAATAAATCATAATTTATATTAGAGGAAAGTTGAGAATATCCTTTAAAAACCTTTTTTGTTTCATCAATTTTGGGTAAAAAAAAGTCGTCAGCCACATACCCTACACATACCCATCATATCTCCATTTTTTGGTCCATCATGATCCTGCACATACCCTCTTTTCCACATGTACCTTGAGAGGACAAGTGAGGAATTAAAAATTCCTCACAGATCCTCATGGGGATTGATAAAGGAATTAAAAATTCCTTGACAATTTATGGGGGGAATAAATTTCAATTTTAAATTCAAAGGGGGGAGAGGGTGGCTTCTCCAAAAGGAGAAGAAATTTAATGAAGGTTGACTAAGGACATATTCCATAAATGGCATGAGGATTACGTTAGGCTAAATTAGTGATTAAGGTTGTCCAAATGCAAGATTAGATGGGCTAATGAGGGAATTAGAGGCAAGTGGAAAATTATGGAGGATGTTACCATATTAATGATTAGGGATGTGCACACCCTAATCAAAGATTAATTAGGTTAATTTGGATTAAAATGGGATTATGGAGGATGTTGACATGAGGAGAGAGAAAACATGAATTAAAAATTGATTTAAATCATGAGGATAAAGTGGCTAAATTAAATAAAGTGGACTATTTATTTAATTTAGAGAGGAATATGGTAAGGTATTAAATTAATTAATAAAATACCATAGGGGACATTAGGCTAGCATAAAGTATTAACTAAACAATAAATTATTTAATTAATATGGTGTAGGGATGCAAGGTGGAGCAAAAAAAGGGCGAATTTGACCATATGGGGGTGGTCAAATTCAAATCTCTAAATTTTCCCCCTCTTTGAAATACTATTAGAATAATAGTGTTGTGAAGAAAAAAAAGTGTGGATGAATTGATAGAAGAATAGGACCTTAAGGGATTTCCTGGTATGGAAGAGAAATGAATAGGAGGAAAGAATGCAAGAGAAATGTGTGCAGGTGAATTTCTACTCAAAGGATACAAAACAAAAGTAAATGCAAACAAGAAAGACACTAACAACACCTAAATATAATCCTAGTTTAATTCAAATAAAATGCAAGAAAATGAAAATTTTCACCTTGTTTAAATTTTTCCTTTGGTTGGACCTCTTGATTGTCAATTTTGTGTACTCCTTGGCTTGCAAAATGACTTGAAACCTAGTGAAAAATGAAGCTAATGAGATGAGGAATTCAATGTTGGAAATGGGTAATGGATTTGATGCATAATGAGTGCTTAATGTGGGTGCAACAATGGAGGTTATTTGACTTGGTGTGAGTACTCTAGTTTTGGCTAAGTTGGCTTGATTGAAAGCCTAATGCAAAATGAGGCCAAATGCAACATTTTTAGGGGAAATGCATCCAAATGGATGGATTTTTTATATTCATCATTGGAGAGGAGATGAAGGGACCATATGAACTTGGACCTTACAAGCCATCACATGAGGACATGTGGATCGTGAGGTGGCCAAGGGAGGGTGAGTTGGAGATGTGGTGGCAATGACATGGAGGTACTTGAAAGTACCTTGGGAATGGACACGATCTCCTCATAAAGGAGGTTCTTTTCCACATGTACCTTGAGAGGACAAGTGAGGAACAAAAAATTCCTCACAAAGTGGGAAAGGGTGGTTTCTTCAAAAGGAGAAAGCATTTAATGAATTTTGACCAAGGACATATTCCATAGATTGCATGAGGATTAGGTTAGGCTAAATTAGTGATTAAGGTTGTGCAAATGTAGGATTAGATGGGATAATGAGGGAATTAGAGGCAAGTCAAAAATTATGGAGGATGTGACCCTAATGATTATTAGGGATGTGCACACCCTAATCATAGATTAATTAGGTTAATTTGGATTAAAAGGGGATTATGGAGGATTTTGAAATGAGGAGAGAGAAAACATGAATTAAAAATTGATTTAGTTCATGATGATAAAGTGACTAAATTAAATAAATTAAACTATTTATTTAATTTAGAGAGGAATAAGGCAAGGTATTCAATTAATTAATAAAATACCTTAGGGGACAATAGGCTAGGGTGTAGTATTAACTAAAAAATAAATTATTTAATTAATCTGGTTTAGGGATGCAAGGTAGAGGAAAATGAGGGCAAATTTGACCATATGGGTGTGGTCAAATTTAGGTGTATATAGATTTAAATGATATATTTGTATAATGTGGCTCTGTTTCCTTCGTTATCCTCCATCCCTCGTATTGTCAACCCCTCCCTTGTTGACAAGGGGGTTACTGGTATGTCAATTAGAAACCCTAAAAACCCTTCACAGACTACCTATTCCACCACCCTCTAGCACCCAAAAGTTACAAGGTCGAACCTCCCTTAGGATTCAAAGGGAAAATCCTCTATAAATGATTCCCATAATCCTTTGGATAAGAAAAATTTTCATTTGAGGACACTCCAAATTTTTTGTTTCAAATTAAAACTCTAAATCCTCCTAGTCCCCTTCTCCAGATGCTAATATGAGGAATATCCTCCTAGTTCTCCTCTACTTCAAAATTTAACTGCTAGTCTCCCTTTTTCACCTTAGCTTGATACTAGGAAAGCTCAAGAGCTAGAGTTTTCTCCTATGGACACCCCTAACCATTGTATGAGTTTTTCCTCAACAAGGGAGAAAATGGACGAGCTCTACAAAACAACTAGAATATTTAAAATGGCACCCTTAAGTGGTTGTTTACCTATTTGATCATGGTGGAGGATAAAATAAAAAAATTTACAAATTATTATTTTTAAGAAGTATAAAGATTGGTCAAGTGAGGAGGATGATGTCAATCACTAGGAGCTACTGAGATGCATGGTTCAAACATTTGAGAATTGGTCCAACCTAGAAAAAGAGTTTGGTGAAATAAAAAATTATTATTGAGTCTCTTGAGGAATTTTCAAGCTTAAGTAGGGAGGTTGCCAAAGTCCATTGAAACTAGGATAATATCTTCTTTAGTTTTTAGGAGATTATTGAAAAAAAGGAAACTATGAAGAATACAGTGGTCACTATATAGGTGTTTCAACAAGAGCTTAAATTTTCCATGGTAAGAGAGTTAGGGAGGAAAGTTTGGATTCCCCCTTCTAGCTCAAGAAAAAAATGTAAGACTATGGGGAAAGTGTCGCAGGCTTCTAAGGATGACACTGGTGAGAAGAATCCACAATCCTTTCCTTTTGAATAAAAAAAAATTGTTTGTCAACTTTATCATGTGCACTAGTAATATGAATTTGGCACTATTTTTTCAAAACCATTTTAGCTAAATTCACTCTACTTTATAGTATATTATTAGATTGATTGTAGCTAAATTTAATGGATATGAAATTCCTTCATTATTAAGCCTTGTAAACTCCAATCTCTAGTATTTATAAGAATATTTTTTATTTCTATTTTATTGACTCTAACTTTTATTTTGACAATAAAAATTTTGATTCCTCAATTGTGTGAGTTTATTTTTTAATCTCTTCAATTGTGGAGCAATTTCTTTAATATCTTCTCTTATTGATAGTTTTCTATGAGATTGTCCTAATATTGAGAAAATAAACAATTATTATTCAAATGTACCTTTGTTATTGTAAGTCTAGGAAGTAATACTAGCTGGTGATTTACAACTTGTGGAGCTATAATTTGTGGTACTTGATTCAATGGAATATGGTTAGCTAAAACAACATTGATTCTTTCTATTTGATTTGATATGGAGGAAGGATTAGATCTTTATTTCTAGGAACTAATTCAACTAAATTTATTTAATTCTTTGATTCCTTTTGAAATCTCACAAATCAATAATCTCTCCTCTAGAGTCACTAGATCAAGACCTTGTAACTATTCTCTTAGGATCTAGGTTGTGACAATCACAAGAAATTCTTTAGGACCTCATTCTAGTTCTACTTTAGCTGTTGTGGTTTATAGTCACACACATCATATAATTTATAAAAATAAAATTCTCTCTTGGTGGACTTTACATTCTAAAATATTTTATTATCCAAGGCTTTTATTGTCATCTCTTGACTTAATAGGGTTACTTAGGGTACTTTATAGACTATTTAATAATGATACTAACACTTATAAATATTCATATTTGCAAATTATATTAACAAAGGATCTATGAATACTTGACTAGATTCATGAAAATCGACACTTATTTAAGTAGATAACTAATTGTTTCAATAAATTTACAAAATAATTGAAAATTTTGATTAGTTATTATAAAACTATCTATTCATTTTCAATAATTCACAAGTTTAAATGATCTATGAACAAATATGTAAAGATTTGAAAAGATTTAGCTTTACTTTGATCAATTCTTCTAAAAATAATAAAAGATTTTCAAAGAATGAAAAAATATTAAGGAAAGCGAAGGAAAAATGGTTAAGGAATTAAGTTTCCAATAATTGTGCATGAATATCATTCAAGAATTATAAATAAAAACCTTAACATTATGTATTTGACTAAATTTCTTCACATCTACATACAAATGATGTAAATATTAAAAGAACTTATCACTCAAATAAATGGTTCAAATGCACCTAAATTTTGGCATAGTAATGTGATATTTTCAAGAAAAATGACAATTGTCATATATAATTAATGATATCAAATGACCTTTAATTAAACTTTAATTTACAAAACTTTACAAATTTATACAAGCACTCTTGCTAATAATAAAGAGAAACCATGAAGAAATCCAAAAAAAATATTCAATAAGTGGAAGTGTTTTTCCTGGTTTTCAGAATTTGTCACAGTTGGACTAAAAATTTGAACCAATTGCACATCGAATCTTTAAAAATTGAGTAATATAAAATTTAGTATCTTGATTGTAGTTTTCAAATATCTAATTTATTCTAATACCTAGATTATATAAAATAATTTTTAATGGGAATGTATAAAAAAAAAAAATTAAAAGTCATTTTTTTAGGACCATACCATGTACATGTATGGACACCATAATTTTACCTAAAATAATCACTTTTTAAATTTATTTTCTTCATTGTGTAAATATTTTTTTTTAGCATGATGCCATACAAAAAAATTACAAGAAAATTAACAAATTAAAAGTTATTAAAAAATATGAAAACTTGACATTTCAAGTTTACAGACCAATTTACTCATAAATTAATTTAAAAATAGAAAAACTAATCGAATCATAAAAAACATTAAATATTTTAAAACTATACATTGTCCTCTATAATGGGTTATAATTTCACAACACAATTCTACAAAAACTTGTTAGCCATATTGCCAAAGTCATTTTTTTCTCTTAACATTTCCATGACCTTGTAATTGTAGGTCCAAGGCTTAGAATTGGGTTACCAAAACTTTGTTGAGTATAAAACTAAATTAAAAACATAAATTGTGAGTTTAAAAAATTTTGTAATGAGTACCCACTTTAAAATGGGTAACCTATTCTAAAAAATGAATGTGTCCCTATTTTAACATTGAAAAACGACACTTCCCCTACAAGTGAACCCAACTTCTTGCACTTACCCTGAACAACTATGGCTCTTTTATATAAAGAATGTTCCAATAGTTAGTTACAATAATGAATGGTTCCAAAATGATCTAGAAGAATAAACATTAGGAAGTCAAAATGACACTAACGGAATATTCCTTTCAAGTCAACATCTTGACAACTAGCATTGGAATATCCTCTAAGAGATTCTCACCTTTGCACATTGATGGTTGACAAGTGAGAATATTCATTTTCAGATTATAAATTTTTAAGTAATGTGGAAACATTAAAAATGCTCTAGAACATCTAAATCTCTAAAATGGTAATGACAAGTAGTCAAGTACAATATCTCAGAAAACTACATGTGCATGTGAATACTAGCTAAGTATGATACCAATACACTAGATGGCTTCACTATAAAAAATTAGCAATATTCTAAGTAGATGTAGAACTAAGTGACAATTGGTAATTACTTTGTCTCATTTTCATCCTTGATAATAACCTTTTGTCTTAAATTATTCAACCATTGACTATAATCATTGAAAGCTATCAAAATATTGTTAATTCCCTCTCTATAAAATTCTTGGGATAATTTCTACCTATATTTATATGTGTCATTTATGTCTCGTATCTTAACTACATCTAATTTTGTATCCCTAGTGTATTTATTGTACTCTTTGATAAAATCCCTCCTTTATACCACATCATCTATCACACTCTCATTCAAGCTATTGATGATATCTTTTATAGCTTCAACAAAATATTATTTGATCTTTCCAACAATGGATGCAATATCCTTAAAAGTATCTCTATCATTAACTTTGGAAGTTATCCCATATATAATAGTCATATCCTAATCCATGAGATCTTCTGACACTTTACATAGGGCATCCATTTATTCTCTACATTATTCATTCATCTATTTTTCAATATCTAATTGTTGTATTCATGTACTTGCCTTTGGAACTTGATTGCTTGAAATATTCTCCTTCAATAATAAATTATTGTAGTCACTTCAAGCTTGACATTATTTCTTCTTAATTAATTAAATAAATTTATTTAATTAGTTTACCCATTCCTCCCCTTTTAATTAATTAAATAGATATAGTTAATTAATTAATCCATTTTCTTCTTATAATTAATTAAATATTTTATTAATTATATCTTGTCATAGAATCACAATATTTGAAGGTAATTGTTCTATATGTTTCCCTAGCCCCACCAATTGATTGATATATCCTTGTAATTATAGAACTTATGCCTTCAATTCTTTCTTCTTATGTGTACCTTTTCCATCCTTGTTGCTATTGCATCTACATTATCCTTGAGCTCACTAATTTCTTATTCTCTTGTTGAATGCACCAAATCCATGGTTATTAATTTGTAGTTAATTGGAGTATATATTCCCTAACTTTTCTTAGCAAAGGAATAAAAATGTGAAGAGTCAATTAACCAATAATGTGACTTGTGATTGCAGATGGTGTTCTCTCTCTTTTCCTTGGTCTAGGAGCCTCTATCTTTATCACAATATTTTTGATGTAAAGGGAAACAACTTCTAGATGATTCTTAGACTAGAATTTACAAAGAAACCAAGAAGGTGTATTTGTATCTATGCTTGTATTTTTTTACTTTTGTTCCATCACAAGTGGTTTTTTTCTTGTTCTTCCCTACTCAACCCTTGGTTCTTGATGTTCTTTAGATGTAGTTCCCCTCAGTTTATTCTCTAACATACTGATAATTGCTAGTTTTGGATTGACACATTATGATACTTTACTAGATGTTGGATTCACTATTATGATGATAGTTTAATGATACTTTTATCATTGTGTTTCATGCATATGCTATGACTAGTATATGGATTTATTTGATTATGTGGACTAATATTACTATGAGTATCATGTGATCATCTAATGATTGTTTTTATCATGTTGATAGCATCTCATTATTGTGTGTTGATGTATTTTTATGAAGGGGAATGGTGTGACATCACTCACTTTTGAGTTCCTTGTGACACTGTGACTTTCCTTTCATGGTGTTCCTGACTGTATGACTATGTATATGCTTGACTGTGTTGTTTTTCGTAGGTTGTAGGTACCAGGCTTCAACTCCACATGAATTGATAGGTCTGAGCATGCCTTAAACCCAATGAAAATTGATGAATGGAGATAGCAGTTGGTCCCTTGTTTCAGCCATCATCCTTGACAAGGATGAGTATCCATTTGTCACACCCTGGTAGTGTTGTCCATATGTGGTTTGGTCCATCTTTGTTGTTGTGGTCTAGCTTTTCGACTTCGCCTTGTGGTTAGGTATTGACTGGTATTTATTCCACTTGATTTAAATTTGGTTAATTGTTCTTTTGATTAATTACTGCATTAAAATAACGTTACTAAATTTAAAAGGTAATTTTGATAATTAAAATATGTTTTTTTTTATAATTGAGGTACTAATAAAATGAAATATTATTAATGCTTTTATTAAGTTTAAATAAATTAAGATTATGTCCAAATAAAGAATTTTTAAAAATAAATATAATAATGATGGCAGTCCATGATAATTATAAAATAAAAATAAAGATGTAGTTGATTGTAGTGGATAAATAAAAAATAAAATAATTAAATTAAAGAAAGGTTGCATGCAACAACGTGCAATGAGGAGTGGTTAATAAATTGGTTATTTGGCATAAAGAAAGGGGGATTTTTTAACAATATCTGGAAAGAAACTAATCTTGTTTCTTCTTCCTATGAATGTTTCTTGTTCTTGGAGGATTTCTTCTAGTTTAAGGGGCTTTGGAATTGGGTTTCTTCCATGTTCCTTGAGTTTTTGAAGTGCATTGAAGCTGCAAGCTAGCAGTGGTGAGCTCAACATCAAATCTTCCCTCTGGCAAGTGAGAGAAACTAGGTTCCATTGCTAATCTCAATTCTAATTTTGTAGAAAATGAAAATGGAGTAATTGTGTTATTTGAAACAAAAAATTCTTGCTAATTTATGAGTTGTGCAATTTAAAAGATTCAATGTTTGGAATTTTTCTAAACCTTTCTTGAAAATTGAATTTTGGTTATTCTGTAAACGTCAAACAACTATTCAAACCCCATTTATTTTGGGGATATTCCATTTATTTTGTTATTTTCTCTATGTTTTTCTCTAGTTTGACTAAAAATTAGCAAAGCATCTCATCTACAACGTATGGTAGATTCTCCATCCTTTATTTCATGTTATCCTTTAATAATTATTTTCTTGCTTATCTTCAAAAGTTTGCTCATTAGCTACATAGTCTTTGGTTCTACATGCTGGAATTATCGGATTTCCATATCATTGTATTTTATTGAGTCTTTAAACTCCATGGCCAATCAGCCAATCTCTTCCCCTTTCTTCTATCACCAGGGGATGTAATGCTTTATCTCTTTGGTAGAGTTATTCTATAGGGTCTTCATTTTTTTTGAACACATGCTCATTCCCAGTGCCTTCTTTCTAACAATAAGCAAGCAAATTTTCATGCTTGGAATTCGATTAAATATATTGTAAGTTGTGTCCTTATTTTAGAAGGCGATTTTAATTCAATTTTTATGCTTTAAGATTGGGTATGTGGTTCTATAAGTAACATTCGCTAAATAAACTATATGTAGGGTTTTCCTCATATCTAGCATTCGATGACTACATAGTTTCTATTTATATATAGGCTTTCGATGTAACCACTCTATATTTGGTAACCAAAGGATATTTAATGTGTTGGAAATTTAGAATGACATGGATTTGGTTGATAATCGATATCTTTTGTCAATACTAAATGCTTGAGTTTATATGGATAGACATAATGCATATTGGGAGATTGATTTATGTACTATGATTTTGTTTAGAATAAAATTTAAAGTTAGCCATTCATTATACTCAATATTTTTATAAAATGTATGACAAAATTGTAGATTTTTTTTTATTGATAGCATTCAATATACAAGTATCAAATATATATTTAAAAAACAAACAGGGAGAATTTAACCCAATCTTTAGTTTGAGATCCCATCAATCCACTATTAGAGGAATTAATTCACATCTTAAGCAAGTACCGAATCATACCAACCTGATCATATTCAATGAATACAATTTTTTCTTTGTCATTGATTATTGACCACTCGATGCATATTTGTTTTGTGTAGTATTCAATATTATTGAAGTTCAAAGTAAGAGTAATATGTTGATTTTTGCATTATATAACTTATGCTTATAAGTGTATATAGGTGTCAGTTGTATAAATTTAGAAAAAAATTGATTTTTTTTTTGTTGCTTGTACATATTCACATATGCATGTATGTATGTATATATATATGAATATATATATATACATACATACATATATATATATATAAACATACATATATATATATATATATATTTATATATATATATGCATATGTATATGTATGTATAGACGCGAGTATTTAAATTATAAGGTTTTGTAAAAGGAGAATTCTTTATATGTGAATTAATGATTAGTGGTATATGATATCCACATAATTGAAGGAGATATTAAATAAATGAATTAGATTCTTAATTAATGACCACTAATTTCTTTTATGATTGATTAATAGACAAACTATACATTTATTGTGACAAGTTGGTTATCATGTTAGGGGAAAATGATTTCTTCCATGGAGGTTTTGGTTGTTTGGATTTTAGAATTGGATGTTGTGTTGTTGTGTGGTATTGAAGTTTTTCTTGGTTATTGTTCAATATGGGAGTCTTTAGTGCCATGGTTTGCTTCCAAGGGATTGGAGGGAGTTTTGTTATTTGAGATGACTCTTTTGACAATTTCACTTTGCAAGTGGTTTGGAAGTAAATTTGTGTGTGTGCAAGGTGGTTTATGCCTTGCAGTGTGTAATGAATCTTGTGATTATGTTATGTGTTGCAATAATTTCCTTTGACTATGATACGTGAGCATGATGAGCAATTCCTTGCTCTATGTATGGAATTATATGGATTAAGTTTTGTTTGCATGATGGTTTTACCTTGCTTGTTGCTTTGGGTCTCTAGCTACATGTAGGGGGAATGGCTCTCAATGAGCGTTGAAACCCAAAGTGGTGTCTAGGGTAACCCATTTGAGATTTCCTTAATCTAGTGATAACATAATTAATGAGTTAGGGTTGGGTAGATTACACATTAATCAAGATAAGTGAATACCTCACCCATGCCTATACTACACATTTAGGCTAAGGATGGGTTAAGAAGGCCAAGTTGGCAAGACCAACTTCCTTGTCCTCACGAAAGGAAGATTGCTTCTGCATGTGTCACCCTATAGGCCCGACATCTAGTGAGAGATAGATAGGGTACAACCATAAATGGGATCTGACATCTAGTGAGAGACTATCAGGGTAACCCATGTCAATACCACACGATGAAACTCTTCCCTATGCAGACTAGCATGCTCTTTTTATGTTCTCTCCCTTTGGTATGTGATATCCTCTAGAAGCAATGCATGTTCTTAGTATTATTACTGTTGTTGTAGTGTTAGATTGGAGTCTTGATTAGCCTTGTTATGTTAGTTTGTGGTTGTCTTATTTATTTGTTGTTGTGGGACCTTGTGTTATTTGCTAGCACGGGGGTGGACCTCAGGGTTCCACATGGTCAGGAGGTTTGTGATTTTTCCTCCATTAGGTTTCCCTTGTTGTTCATATGTGTGGCAACTACTCATTGTGATATGGACTCCTACACTTGTTCCAGTTCGAGTGGACTATTGTTCATGTACTTGGATTGAACTGCAATTAGTTGTATCATGTAATGAAATTCAAATGTACTCTCCTCATTTGTATTTGAGGAAACATTGTTGTACAAGTTGTAATGTTGTAACTGACTTGATGAACTCTCTCTTGTAATGGATAATGTGCATGATGTACCTTGTTTATGTTAGTTAATTGAATTGATTTTGATTGGTATTTATTGATGACATGTTATGGATAATACATATTGGTTGATCATTTAATGTGATGGATTAAATGAACTTTATATTGTTAAATGAAATTTGTTTAATGAGATGATTTATAATTCTTGTTAGCTTGGTTATTGATATTCTAGTAGCGTATTCATGGAACCTTAGAGGACTTAGTTTTCGATTACATGTTAGAATATGTTTTTCATTCTCTAGTATGTTATACTTTTAAAAAGAAAAATGTTCTTTTTTTCGTATTGTAGCATGTCCTCTGGGGTTCTTTGTCAGGGAATTACACATGGTATTGGAGCCCAAGTTTTAACACTGGGTACTCTAGGTTATATAGGATCCCATTATGTTTTCTTAGTTTCTTGGATTTTGAAGATCATATTTCCCTTTGTTATCCTCACCTAACACCCTAAAACTTGTTCTTAGTGGTGTCTGTGTAGGAAAATTCCTAGAGGTCTAGGTTAAGGTCAGGGACGTGGTAGAGGTCATGATGGTGGTTGTGGGGTCAACCACCAGAGCACCACACCTCATGGTTCCCACAAGAGTGATCATGAGGAACAACATAGTTCTTAGATTGGTTAGGGAAGTAGGGGTCAAAATTGTTAGAAACCAAGACCAGACATTCAAACCAGAAAAGCCTTCCACAAAAGTGAAAAACAGAAAAAGCAAAGCTATTGCAAAAATATGTGCAAATAATAATATTTAGGAATTGATAATTACATGAGATGATTTTATTTATAAAGTAAAATTATGCATAACCCTAATCTTATCTTGAGCAACAAGATAGCTCAACAAGATAAGGATGAGAATAATTAACCTAGAAATTAAAATATTACCTAAGTAAAGTTATGCAAGTGCAATTAAATATTAATTACACTAACAATAATTTGGGTCAGCTAGAGTTGGAGGGTGCACAATTGCATCATTTTTTTGAGGAGGTTCTTGCCCACTTAGGTCCTAGATAGGAGGGTGATCAGCTGGTGGTTAGGGAGAGAGACAGGTCTCCCAGGAGGAGAGAGGTTATAGTAGAGTAGGAGGCTATTTTAACAAGTCATTTGAGAAATTTTTTGAGGGCATGCCCTTCTAATTTTTATGGTTCTAGTGGTGGTTTGGAGGAAAATATATGGTTAATAGATCTAAACAGACATTTTTCTATGTATTTGTATGGTAGTAATGCAAAGGCGAGCTGTGCCATCATGCACATTAGAGGCTTTGCTTCTAAATGATGGTGTTTGGAGGAGTAGAAACTACATTTGGATATAGGCTTGGTCTCCTAGGAGATGTTTCTTGAGAGGTTTAGAGCTTGTTTATTGTTTGACCATTTGAGGCAGCATCGTGTAGATGAGTTTCATGAGTTGACATAGATGGCAATGTCAATTGAGTAGTATGAGCATAGATATTATGAGCTTAAGCAGTATGCAGGAATAGGTGATGGTGAGGCTATGTTGGTGTAGCATTGTATCAAGGGATTGAATTCCCATATCAGTGGGGGTGTTCATGTGTTTGAGTTGAAAACCGTGGAGGTGGTAGTAGAGAAGGTTTAGATAGTAGAGGAGAATTTTTCAATGGCACTAGGAGGTCATATCGGTGTACAGATTGGTAATGCGCCTCCAACAGGTTTCAGTTCTCGAGGTCACTAGACTCGGGTAGTGGGTTCCTCTAGGAGTCATCATGCACCCGCTAAGGGTGGACAATAGCAACAATAGCAACAACAACAATCTTAGTAAAAACTTAAGAATTCTTAGTCTCAACATGGTAGTAGGTTTCAATCTAAGAGGGATCGAAGTTGGTAGCAAAACAAGCGTTATCATTTTTTATTAGGTAACTCAAATTTCATAGTCTGAAGTTAGTATGGGAAGTTTCCAACACTCTAGTATACCTTCAGGTGGCAGGGGTTTTGGCAGAGGGACAAGATGCTTTTCTTGTAGCCAGCAGGGTCACATAGCTAGAAAGTGTCCTTAGAAGGGCACATCTAGATTTAGTCAAAGGTTGGTAGATTTAGACCTGACAATAGGAGATGCAAGAAGGTCCCATAAAGTTTTTGCAGTGGTTATGAACTTCCAGGTTGAGCATTAGGGTACAATTTTGGAGACTACAGGTGTGTTGCAGGATATTGGTATTTCTATCCTCCTTGACTCTAGTGCTTCAAATTCCTTCAATTCCCCTTCCATAGTGGCGTGATGTGGATTGGTGGCAGCAAAGTAGGATGATAAGTGGTAGGTCCAATTGGCCTTTGGAGCTAAAGTAGTGGTTGAGTACCTTGTTTATGGTTGTGGATTTAGGATTGGTTCTCTCTATACCACAATTGACCTTCATATTATACCCCTTGGATCTTATGATATAGTGTTGAGCATGGATTGGTTGTATGCTCACTAAGCAATGATAGACTACTGATGTAATTCAATGTAGTGTGAAGATGATTCAGGTAAGGAGGTGGAGGTAGTTGGTGTTCTAAGGCCTATTTCCTTGCATATGATCTTTTCTATGTAGTTGAAGAGGTGTATGCATTAGGGTTTCCAATTGTTTTCCATGACAGTCATTGATTTGGAGCTATGGGAGAGTCAAGAGGTGTCCCTCAATAGTCATCATATGCTTAAGGAGTATGTCGATGTTTTTCCTAGTGAGATTCCAGGGATGCCACCTAAGTGTGACATCGATTTCAGAATAGACCTTGTTCCTGGAGAATAACCTATTTCCTGAGCTCTGTATTGGATGACCACTCAAGAGTAAAAGGAGCTTTGGTTGTAGCTTGAGGATTTGTTGGCAATGTATCTCCTTGTGGAGCACTAGTTATTTTTGTGAAGAAGAAGGATGGACCACTTTGATTGTGCATTGATTATCGATGGTTGAATAGGGTGATGGTGAGGAACATATATCCCTTCTCGAGGATTGATGATCTCTTTTATCAGATCAAGGGAGCTAAGGTGTTTTAAAAAATTGATCTTAAGTTAGGGTATCATTATTTGTGCGTATTTGAGGAATACATTCATAAGACCACATTTTTCACTTGATATGGGCATTATGAGTTCACCATTATGCTGTTTGGGTTGACAAATGCGCCATCTATATTCATGATTTTGATGAATAGTTTCTTCCACACTTACTTGGAGAAGTTTTTCCTTGTGTTCCTGGATGACATTTTGATCTATTCAAGGACTATGGAGGAGAATGAGGATCATTTGCGGCAGGTACTACAAGGTCTAAGGGAGAACCAATTTTATGCAAATAAGGAAAAATGTGAGTTCTTCTAGATAGAGGTGAAGTATTTGGGACATGTTATTTCTAGTGAGGGCACTGTGGTGGATTCTTCAAAGATCCAAGCCATCATTGATTGGCCTACACCCACTAATGTTGTTCAGGTTCATAGTTTTATGGGTTTAGCAGGTTATTACCAAATATTTGTTTAGTTTTTTTCAAGAATAGCTCACCCCATCAATTCTCTTCAGATGAAAGAGAAGAAGTTTATTTGGTCAGAGTAGTGTCAGGAAGCCTTTTAGACTCTTAAGGAGAGGTTGATTAGCACACCTATTTTGGTAGTTCCTGATCCTATCAGATATCTTGTGGTGTGTACTGATGCATCTCTGGAGGGTTTAGGGGTTGTTTTGATGTAGGATGGTCACATGCTTTCCTATGAGTCTCACAAACTCAAGGATCACAAGTTGAACTATCCTAGCCATGATCTAGAGTTAGTCATCATGGTTCATCCTTTGATGAGGTGGATGCACTTTCTATTGGAGCATTGGTTTGAGTTGCATAATGATCACCATAGTATAAAGTATATTTTCTCACAACCAAATTTGAATGCTAGGAAGGGATGGTGGATGGAGTTCTTGTGTGAGTATGATTTTTCTGTGAATTATATGTAGGGAAAGGAGAATGTGGTGTTGGATCCTCTTAGTTGGCATAGATATGAGATTTTAGTAGTGACTCTTGGAATAGACTTGAGGAGTTATATCCTCACAATGTTCCCTACAGATAGTTGGTATCAAGCGGTGAGATCTGAGGTTGAGTTAGGTAGAGCATTGGAGGGTAGATTTTTAGGTTATTTCCTTGAGACAGATGGTCTTTTGCAGCACTTGGGTCACATTTATGTTCCTTCATTAGGGGGTCTTCATACTTTAATCATGTTAGAGGCACATCGGGCACCCTATTCAGTTCATCTAAGTATCAATAAGATTAACGCAGACCTCTGTCAGCTCTATTTTTGGGCCGGTACAAAGAGGGATATTGCTGATTTTGTGTCAAGGTGGTTGGAGTGTCAAAGAGTGAAGGAAAAGCACCAACACCCCGCAGGTCTTTTGTAGCCACATCTTGGTCCTGAATGGAAATGGGAGATCATTTCATTGGATTTTATTATTGGTTTTCTAGTGTCTTCTCCTTGGCATATTGCCAACAAGGTCACTGTGGATAGGTTGACTAAGGTGGATCACTTCTCTCTTGTTTGATTCTCATACAATGCTTCGTCAGTGGCCAAAATTTTCATGGAGGATATAGTCAGGTTGCACGAGATTCCTCGTAGAATTATCTTAGATAGAGATCTAGTGTTCACTTCAGCTCTTTGGATGTCCTTGCAGCATGCATTGAGGACTTAGTTGAACTTTAGTTCAACTTATCATCTGGAGACTAATGGGTAGACCAAGAGTTTTAATCAGGTCTTGAGGATATGCTTCAAATGTATGTTATGGATCAATAGTCTCATTGGGAGGATTACTTGTATGTGGTGAAGTTTGCATACAATAATGGATACCACCATTCAATTGGCATGCCTCCTTTTCAGGCATTGTATGGTTGTCCTTCTCAAATCCAACTGAGTTAGGATTGTCTTGAGGACAACATACTTCTTGGACCAAAGATGCTTCAAGAGATGGAGTAGCAGTTTTTTCACATTAGGGAGCATTTGGTGGTAGCCCAGGACAGACAAAAGAAATATGCAGATGCTCATAGGGTTGATCGTCAGTTCTCTATTGGAGACCGGGTATTCTTCTAGGTGCATCCAAGAAAGAGTCTGATCCATTATAGAAAAAGGCTCTTATTAAGATCACATTGTGCTTTGTTGGGCCATTTGAGGTTTTGGAGAGGATTGGTCTTATTTCATATCATCTTGTTTTTCCACCTAGTCTATCTTCCATTCATGATATGTTTTACATTTCTATTCTTAGGCCATATTATCTAGATATTTCTCACGTTCTTGATTGGAATGCCTTACAGGTAGAGGACAAGCAGCTGACTTTGGAGCCCATGGGCATTCTACAACATAGGAGACACCCTCAAGGGTCGAGATGTTGAGCAGCTGAGGGTCCAATGGGATCCTAATGATGAGCCTTTAGCTACTTCAAAGAATGCACCCTGGATGCGAGAGTTATACCCTTATTTGTTTGTAGGCTTCCAGGAGTAAGCCTAGTTCTAGGGGGGATGTAGTGCCCCAAAGTTTTTTCTCTAAAATAATGATAGTTGTTTGTTTTGTATTTGTACATTATGATACTTTCCTTTATGTTAGATTCACTATTATGATGATAATTTGATGATACTTTTATGATTGTGTTTCATACTTATGCTATCACTAGTATATAGATTTATTTGATTATGTGGATTGATCTTACTATGAGTGTCATGTGTGATCATCTAATGATTTTTTTTATCATATTGTTAGCATTTGATTATTGTGCTTTGATGTATTTTGGTGAAGGGGAATGGTGTTGCATCACTCACTTGTGAGTTCCTTGTGACACTGTGACTTTCCTTTCATGGTGTGCCTGACTGTATGACTATGTATATGCTCGACTATGTTGTTTGCCATAGATTGTAGGTGCTAGGAATCGACTCCACCTGAATTGATAGGTCTAAGTGTCCCTTAAACCCAATGGAAATTATTGAATGGAGATAGCATTTTGTCCCTTGTTTCAGCCATCATCCTTGACAAGGATGAGTATCTATTTGTCACACCCTGGCAGTGTTGTCTGTATGTGGTTTAGTCCATCTTTGTTTTCGTGGTCTTTCTTTTTGACTTTGCCTAATGGTTAGGTATTGATTTTTCTTTAGTTCACTTGATTTAAATTTGGTCTATTAGTGTTTTGATTAATTACTGCATTTAAATAAAGTTATTAAAGTTAAAAAGGAATTTTGATAATCAAAATAAATGCTTTTATATAATTGAGGTATTGATATAATGAAATATTATTAATGCTTTTATTAAGTTTAAATAAATTAAGATTATCTCTTAATAAATAAATATAAAAAAAATATAAAAAAATGATGGTAGTGCATGTTAATTATAAAATAAAAATAAAGATGCTGACTTTAGTGGATAAATAAAAAATAAAATAATTAAATTAAAGAAAGGTTGAATGCAACAATATGCAATGAGGATTTTTTAATAAATTGGTTGTTTGACATAAAGAAAGGGTTCTTTTAACAATATCTGGAAAAAAACTAATCTTCTTTCTTATTCCCGTGAATGTTTCTTGTTCTTGGAGGCTTTCTCCTGGGTTCAGAGGTTTTGGAATTTGGCTTCTGCCATGTTTTTTGAGTTTTTGAAGTTTGTTGAAGCTACAAGCTAGGAGTGGCGAGCTCAACATTAAATCTTCCATCTAGCAAGTGGGGGAAACTAGGTTCCAAAGCTAATCTCAGTTCTAATTTTGTAGAAAATGGAAATGGAGTAATTGTGTTATTTGAAACAAACAATTCTTGCTAATTTATGAGTTGTGCAATTTAAGAGATTCATTGTTTGGAAATTTTCTAAGCCTTTCTTGAAAATAGAATTGTGCTTATTTTGTAAATGTCAAATAGCTATTCAAACCCTCTTTATTTTAGGGATATTCCATTTATTTCATTTCTTTCTCTATGTTTTATCCAATTTGACTACAAAGTAGCAGAGCATCTCATATGCAATGTTTGATAGATTCTCTATCCATTATTTCATGTATCCTCTAGTTATTTTCTTGCTTACCTTCAAAAAATTTCTCATTAGCTACATAGTCTTTGGTTTTGCATGCTGGAATTATCAGATTTCCCTGTCATTGTATTTTATTTATTCTTTAAACTCCATGGCCGGTTGGTCACTCTTCCACTTTATTCTATCTCCAAGGGATTCAACGCTTTATCTCTTTGCTAGATTTATTATGTAGGGTCTTTGATTTTTCTGAACACATGCTCATTCCTAGTGCCTTCATTCTAACAACAAGTAAGCTAATTATCATACTTGGAATTTGATTAAATGTATTGTAAGTTGAGTCCTTGTTTTCGAAGGTGATTTTAATTCAATTTTTACCTTTAATATTGCGTATGTGGTACTAAAAGTAACATTCATTGAGTAAACCGTATGTAGGGTTCACCTCATATATGGGATTCAATGACTGCATAGTTTGTACTTATATATAGACTTTCAATGTAAGCAATCTGTATTTGGTACCTGAAGGATATTTAATGCATTGGAAATTTTGAATGATATGCATTTGGTTGATAATCAATGTGTTTTGTCAATACTGAATGCCCAAGTTTATATCGATAGACATAATGCATATTGAGAGATTGATTTATGTACTATGATTTCATTGAGAATATAAGTTAATTTAGACATTTGTTATACTCGATATTCTTGTAAAATGTATGATAGAATTATAGATTTTGTCTTATTGATAGCATTCGATATACAACTATCATATATATATTTCATAAATAAATGAAGAGAATTTAACCCAACCTTCAATTTGAGATCCCATCAATCCACAGTTAGAGGAATTAATTCACATCTTAAGCAAGTATCGAATCATACCGACCTGATCATATTTATGAATCTGAAATTGTCTTGGTCATTGATTATTGACCACTAAATGCATATGTGTTTTGTGTAGTATTCAATAGTATTGAAGTTTGAAGTAAGAGTAATATGTTGATTTCTAGATTATATAATTTATGCTTATACGTGTATATAGGCGTCAACTGTAACATAATCCATTTAGAAGAAAATTAAATTTTGTTTTGTTGCTTGTACATATTTACATAAGCATGTATGTATATATATATATATTGTGTAGACATGGAAAATATACTGACACACTTGATCTTGATTACTAACACCATTTCATCTTGAATCACCTTCTCAGCTTATCATCACTCCTCATCCCTTAATTAAATAAATAATCATTTATCGGATTATGTCATTCTCTCTTGTTAATTAAATCAACCAATCTAATCTAAGTAACCCTAAGTCTCTATTTAATTAAATAATTCATTTTATTTAATTAAATCTCTAAAATCACCCTATTAAATTAAATAAATTAAGCCTTATTTAATTTAATCTAACAATCATCCCCTTTAGTTAAATAAATCAAATAATTTATTTAATTAAATCTAAATCATATTCTTCTCATCCTTTGATTTAAATCAACCCATTAATCTAAGTCAAATAGTCACATCATCTAATCCCTCATTAAATTAATTAAACCTTGATTAATTTAATCCTTATATCCAAATTTCTCTAGATTTTTCCACTTGCACAAGAAAATACATTTAATTCATTTATTAAATCTCTATTTTCTCTTAGCTTGGCATCTTTAGAGAATATTCCTTCAAATTTGAAAATCCCTCTAGATGGACTTTGCCCTTCCAACCAAACATTCATTCCTTCTTACATGTCCTTGTGCATTGAGCCAAGTGGCATTTAAGTCATTCATTTTTCCCTCTTACATGTCATTTCACTATTTTCAAATTCCACTTAATTGCACACTTATGGTCACAATCATCAAAATGTGCACATCCTTTTCCCATTCACATCTTGACAAGTGGCATTTGGCCATTGGTTGAAAGTTAGTCCCACATTGCTTCATTCTGGGCATTTCTCCATCTTTTCTTTCTATAAATAAGAGGCTTCTCTCCTCATTTGATCATGCACAATTTGAGCAAGTTTACTATACTCAATTTTATCTTCAAGCATATCTATTTTCATCAATTTTATCAAAGTCCTAGCTAGGTTATGCACATTTTTCATCATGGAGCTCAAGTGAATCTTCAAAAAAGTGGATCAACCTTCATAACTCATCAACATTGCATCATAGGAGTTGGGAGATGGCCAATTTCCACATCAAATTGGCACCAATTGCCCCATGGGATCAATAGTTTGCATGTTTAATTAGGATTTCATTGCTTTCTTATTGTGTTCTTCATTTTATTTCCTAGTTTGAGCATTACTAATGGGTTTCATGGGGAACCTTAATTATTACTTGCATTTGATCTAACTATGTGTTTGTTTCTTCTGTTTTGTAAGTATTAGGATTGGGGTTCTACATTTGGCACTAGAAGGAGGGAAAATCTCATGTTTAAATCATGTTTTTATCAAAATTTTCATGTTTTTTTCTATTTTTGTGTGTTTATAGGGAACTGCGCCACTATCAGTCTAGCATTTCCATACACAACTACTAGTAGTCCAGCGTCGCCATACAACACTACTTCAAACTTCAAATTGTGTTGTTTTGTCTTTCCCGCCCAGAATTCAAAAGTTCTAACTCTGTCGTTGGGTCAATTCGAGGTCACTAACTTTTTTTAAACTCCAAACTGCACCACTGGGTAAAATTCTGATGCAATCATTCTCTCTTTTTTGTTATAGAGCACCGCTTGTAGAGTTAGCACTACCATATAGCACCACTAGGTTCCTCAAACTACACTACCTGTGCAGACTCCATCGTTGGAGGGAAGTAAAAAGTGAAATTTCTATTTTTTATAACATATGATTTTTTAATTTTGATCATTTGGGTTATTAATTTCTTTCCTAACCTCTGGTTTGTAGTTCTAACTGGTTTTTGTAGGTTGTCTTAATCAAAGGTGAAGAAAAAAACCTAGTGGAAGTTTCATAATGACACCATCATCTCATGATGTCAAGTGTTTTTGAACACTTTAGTGTTTGTTGAACACTCTTAGAGAATTCCTAATTTCTCTTAAGGATTTTTTTCTTTTCATGTGCTTAGGACATACTAAATTTATTTTCAACTCTAAAAAGAACACTACAAAGGCTATCAATTTTTGCTCCAAAGGGCTTAAAAAGAAATTTAGGACAAACTCACTAGATTTGGTTTGAGGATTAACAATTGAACAAGGAAATCTCCATATTTCATTTTTGGTGCTCTAAAAAGAATCAAATCATTGATTTTTGGATTTAAAATGAACAAGTGCTTCTTTTTTTTGTAATTACTTACTACAAGTAATATCATTAAAAGGATGTATGTGCTTCTCTCACGCCTCATGGCGATCTTGAGAATCAAAAGGCCTTTTTGTGACATTATGTTGTGTAAGTGATTACCCACACACTTCAATTTGGACTTTAAAATTGAACAAATCTTGTGAGTGTGAGTGGAACATATTACGTGTGTTATCTCTTTGTTTCTCAAAAAAGATCGATCAAACTATGGATATGTTTTCTCACTTTCGTTTATCTTAGAGGGTCTACCCTATGGGAAAAAGTAATCACCCCAGGGAACGACCCAACTGGAAACATGCTAAATCCAAGCAACTTCCAACCAGTATATAAGTGTGGGTCCTTGTTGAAAGGAAAGTATCACGATGGTCATCTCGACAAGAAGGGAAATAATGGTCTCTTGTTTGAATGGGTGATCCCCCATGAATGGAAAGTCCATATTAAAACTCTTGTTTAGAAAAGCACAAAATACTTGATCTATTTGTTGGTGCAAGAACGGTCATTCTAAAGCCACCCCACACTTTTACGGCTTTTAGTAGAAATGGAAAGTATTCCATGGGATTTTCATGGGTATTAATGCTTGGATGCCCTGTATAAGTGAGTGCCATGGAGGGGAGCTAGTGGGGTCAAGGATATAAGCATTCACTAAAAGTAGGTGTAGCTAGACTTGTCCAAGTGGGGATTCAACAAATACAATATTTCATATCCATAGGATTGTTCATGTTCTTGGAAACAAAACAATTTGCTTGTTTGTAAACATTTGAAAACAAACATTCAACATTGCCATCAAAATTTCAAACCCTTTAGGAGTAAAATATCTTTGACAAGATTCATGTGTTATTGCTTACCCTTGGGATTTTATCCTTAGAGGTTTCTAAAAATTTGAATTTATATCTCAATTTGCTTACTAAAGTCAACAATAGGTAACTTTTTCCTTGATCTCATCAAAGTTCCACATAATGTACTTTGTGGGATGAGAAGAAGTTAAGACATTGGACATCTAGTTTCAAAAGATAAATCAAGAATTGTTTGTGCTAAAAAGAAGTCACTAAGCAAAGCTAAGAACAATTGGACCCCACACATGTGTCTCAAATGATTTCACACAAGATCAAAATCCAGAAACCAATATCAAAAGTTCTTAGTGTAAAAGAACATCAAAAGTGTCTCTCAATGCTCTATGAATTCAGACAAATATTACTTTTCAACTTTTACATAAGATCTTCAAGAAACAATCCTAGTTTCTACTCATTTTATTATTGTCAAAATCCAAATATTTTTTAGGAATTTGAGTATCTTCTTTAGAGTAAAGCATGCTCTTCAAAACCAAGGTCTTTTAAGCAAGAATCTTTCTAGGTACACATAGGATCAAAATCAAAACCTTCATCCATCTTTCAAACATAAAACCAAAATCATCTCACCAACAACTCTTGAAATTCTTGAAATCATCCTTCATGCTAGACTTTTTGGAAAATCTATGAATCAAAATCCTTGGAAAAAATCAAAATCCTTGAATCAAACATCAAAATCAATCTTGTTTAGCTAGGTATATGTATATTTATCCTTCTTCATATGCTTAGTCAGATTATCATCAAATCATCTTGTTTAACTAGGTATATGTAGAAGTATCCTTCTCCATATGCTTAGTTGAATTTGTAAGGAAAATTAGATGCAGAAAACAATTCTCCTAACATCAATACCTCAGGAAAGAATGTAGATACACTTTAAAAATTTACAATTACAGTCAAGTTAAGATGCTCTATGAAACATATTATAGAAATAGAGTATTAGACAAACACACATGAACACCAGATATACGTGGGAAAACCCTTACGGGAGAAAAACCCAACACACCAAAAGAAATCACTTTGTATTACAGTAATCAAAATTAAATACACTTCTAGACTTATCTTTTTGGTGTCATTATATAGTAGCATTCATCATGAACATTATTCGAACAGAAAACATCCAAGTTATAACCTTTACAAATTTTAAATCCTTTACTGATACAATTTTTTTTTCTTCACACTTCATTGTTGATCGAACTACTATCCAACCCCCAAGCATCTCCAACTTCCAACTATATATCCATGGTGTTCCCTAACTATTGAGCTTTCTCACAAAACTGTCACAATGAACCAACTGCTAATGGTTCACTTTCGGCTTCCTCTATTCATCCACAAGATTCCACGTATGACAGTCAAATGGTCAATAGAATTCGTAATGCACTGGCATCTCAGTGAGACACTAACAGTGTCTCACCAATGCCACATATACTTCATATCGATGTCGCCAAGAGCCTCTATAGTCACCAAGATGTTATATCAAGCTTCAAGAGATACACCGAGTCATCACGTAGTCACCCTAACCTATCACTTTTGCCAGAAGATCATAGTGAGTCACTAAAGTTATACCAAAGACACAAGTCATATTGAGCTCCAAAGGATAGTCGGCAAGACTTTTTCTATCACTAAGAGGTCTCATAGAACAACTTGAGTTACACCAAAAACATACATCTGTCAGCCAGACAATCGGCTTTCACTGAGACATCATACCAAGATCCATATGTTTCACTGATGACCAACTATCGCCAAGAGCTACCCCGATAACCATCGACTATCAGCAAGACATTTTCCATCGCTAAGAGGTTTCTCTGATAGCTTTAAGTTACCCTGAATATTCTTTAACATCAGCAAGACTCATCAGAGTCGCTAGGACTTCTTACCGAAAACACAATGTTCCACCGATGACCACCATTCGACAAGAGCAACACCGAAGATTATAACTTAAGTCTTAGTCGCTAAGACATATCCACTTTGGTAGGACATCTTACCAAAGACACTGCCTTCGGCCAAGTCTCTCCGATGAAACACAGTTAGTGTAACATTTTCTTTCGCAGTGACTTCTCATCGAGCCATAATGAGTTACCCCGAGTACTTCAATACATATGCTGTCAGCGAGAGATTAACACTTCGCTGAGACATCTTAGATAAAACCTTTAGCTTCACTGAAGACCACAGTCACCAAGAGTCTCCCTAATGCACGATTGAATGGCCTTTCGGCCAGAGGTCTCCCAAGCGCTATAAGGTCATAACAAATACATCATGCTACAACAATAGACTCCACAGTGTAACCTTTCGACAAGACAAAGGCAAGGTCATAGTGACCTATTCAGAACTGAATTACACAAACCTACTAGTCAGCCAGACAATTAGAATGTCACACCGACTTGACTCTAATGGAGGTTCCAGCCTGTAGTGTTTGAGGCACATATTTCCAATAGAATTGTCTTGTTTGAATAGGTGTGGGTAGATGCATCCTTCACCCTACACTTAGTCAAATTATTATCTTGTGAACAAGTCTATCCCATAAAAAACATCCAACATCTTGGGATCCATTTGTTCATTATCCAAAATCAAAACAATCAAAACCAAATCAAGGTTAAAAAATCAAAATCCAAAAATCCAAAAATTCAAGAATACAAAGTGAAAACCCAAAAAAATCCAAGAATCCAAAAAAGTACCAAAATTCTAGCATCCCCTCAAGATCTTCTAAGAGTTCAATCATCCATATCATCCATCTTTGACACACTTCATCATTTCACTTTTGATCCTTAATCATCCTAGATCTTCTCTTTTGAACCTCATTTTATGGTTCAAAATAGATCTCAACACAAGAGGAACATGGAAGCCAACAAAGAAACATCCACTTCAAGTGACCTAAGTCAAACAAATTTCAAAAGGAATCCTATTGGATCAATCAATCGTCTAACTAAATTTCCTTCATCACAAAATCCTCAGGAGGAAGGATAGGTAGAGGATATCACCAATAATTCCTTCAGAATGACACAAGATGAGATCATCTAAATGGTCCAAAATCCCGAAAATCATAGAATTATCAATATCATGATGAAACTCAATCCATCACTATACATGATTGAATTAGCAAAAAAATGGGCTAAACTCCCTTCCGATTTCAATGTAAGCACCATTGTGGAATCACCTTTTGGGGTCATGCCTCTAATTTCATCCATTCCCCCAATCTCATCTACACCTCAATTCCAAAGCATCACTCAACCTATCCCCCAAATCACATCATCCATTGCTCCAACAAACAAGAGTTGGACACAAACACTATCTTGGGACAAACCATACCTCGAAATCCATCACATCCATATGTCCCCCTCACCATTCATAATCCTAATGACCCATCATCATCATTTCGTGCAACACCTCAAACCTCTCTCCCTATGACCTCACAAGGAGAAGGTGACTTATTTGGACTAGGAGGCATCTTTGACCCTACATCTTCATCATTTCCTCAAGGGAGTATGCCACTCACTTTTCCACCACTTCCACCCTTGCCATCAATATCCACATCACCTCTCGGTTTAGGGCTTCCCCCTTTACCAAAAATCAATCAACAAAATCAAATCAACCCCCCAATCATCAATCAAAATATCATACTGAATCTTCCCATCTTGTCATTGACATCACAACAATAGATGGCAACCATCCCGATGATGCAAGCTGTATACACATAAAAATGGTCATGTCTATAATCCTGGCAATTAATTAAATATTTATTATTTAATTATTTCTTCTAAAGTCCTCTACATATGATTAAATTTAATTAATTTAATTATTTTGTTCATTCATCTTATTCTTCTTTCGTAATTAAATAAATTTATTTTATTTAATTATTTTCATATGTCCACTTAATTAATTAAATAAATACATTCTATTTATTTAAATTAATTATCATTTGTTTGAATTTAAATTAAATCTTTGATTTAATTAAATTTAAATATCTATTTTCTTCTATTTTAATTTCTTCTTCTAATTAATTAAATGTTTCATTTAATTAATTTCATAAAAGTGATTTAATTAAATAAATCTTATTTAATTAAAAATATCTTATGCTTTCTTTCTAAATCAAAATTAGGTATTTTACCTAATTGTGCAATCTTCTCATATCATAATTAAATATTTTATTTAATTATGGGATATTCTGCTTTTTTCAATAAAACATGATTAAAGCTCTCTTCTTATCACAAGCTTTCTTCTGCTTTTAAAAGCTTAATTAAATATTTAATTTAATTAAGAAAAGCTGAATGTCCTCCACAAATAAATAATTGATTTTTTTAAATTAATTATTTATCAGCTTTAAATCTTTCTTTTATTCTTTTAAAGAAAGATGATTTCTTATCTTCTCTTCTTTTTCCTCTTTCATAATAAAATAGAAAAATCTGGTTTTAGGTTTCTTCTATTTTCTCTTCAATTTAATTTTTCTTCAACCGTTTGATCTGCCAGGAATTATCACAACCGTCAATCGAGACAGCCAATCAAAATCAATCGAAAAACTCTATAAATACCTGTGTGAATCCAAGCATTGGTAATAGGTAATTAATTAGAGTTTATGCATTTAGTTCATTTAGCACTTTAATCTCATAGCATCATGTTTATTTCAAGTTTATTACTTCCAATCACCATCTTAGCTTAATCTTGCATCTACATCATAGCAAAATCTCATTCTTTAGGAAGACAGTTTGTTGAGCCTAGCCTACAATCTGAGAACACAAAGCTGGAATCAACAAAAACACTAAAGATAGAGGACAATAGGACGAAAATGGAAGCAAGATACTGAGTTTGCGTCTCTTTTCCTTTTATATTCTGTTTTGTTATAATGTCCTATTGGTGTGTTTGAATATTTGTTTCAATTCATTTACGCATCTATTTTTCATACACACATTAAATGGCGCCCACCGTGGGGCCTATGCCCCTATTTTAGACTTCTTTCTTGCAAGTTTTTTTCTTGCAGGTTTGCTTGCAGGTTCTCTGACATCCGAAAACACATCTGGAAGATCCAAAAAAATTTCTGCAGCGCATCCGGGAAACAGAGTGGCGCATATGTGCATTTCTACAGCGCATTTAGGGGATTAGATACTGCATATAGGATTTTTCAGTACATTCAAATATTTTCGAAAAAATTAAAAAAAAAATTTTGCATGTAGATTAGCGCATTTAGATTCTATTTTCACGCATCTTGGTAACAAAGTGGCACATCTAGTTTCTATTGTTGCACATTTATATTACTGTTATCACGCATCTAGGTACTGTTATTGCACATTCATATTCTATTTTTGTGCATCTGAGTAACAGAGTTGCGCATTTGGATCATGTTTTAGCGCATTTGGGTTACAGAGTTGTGCACTTTATTATAATAGGGATTCTGAGTCTGACGCTTTCCGCAGATAGAATTCCTTTCTTTTTCTTTTTTTTTTCTTCTTGCTGGGTTTAAAATGAATCAATCTAGGGTAGCCACCACACCTTCATCATGCAGTTAAAATGAACCCCATGTCTATTGTGAAGCAAAATCTTCACTTAGATTAAATCACTTTTGATTTTGGTGCATTTAAAATGAACTTGTCTACTCTTTTTGACTGTGCTTGAAAGTGGTAGGTGATTATGCTCTCACCCTGTGTAAACTAGGTGATCAGAAAACCAGACCCATTTTGCCCTGTGTGTAATAACCCTCCTAGATGCTAGTTGGACTCATTAGTTTTATGCTTTGATTTGATACTTTGATACATTGATACTATGATGATACTGTTTGGTGTGATTGGTTAGCTAGACATTTGATGATGCTGTTACTCCTTTTGTGGACATGATTATTTCATATGACATTGTGGTTGGTGATGTTAGTTGATTTTCATGTTTATATTATGATGCAGTGATTTAATAGATTATGCCATGAGATGAATTGTTAGTATTAGAAATGTTATTTTTATCAATCATATTATAATTGTTAGGATAGATGTGATGAAGGACAGTGTAGCATCACTCGTTGCGACTGCTTTGTTACGCTGCGATTCCTTCTCACAACATAATGCTTTGATTTATATATATATGCACATGTACACAACTTCGTTTGTATGCAGGAATTGCAGGTACATAGTCTCGATTCCACCTGCTTCGGCAGGACAGGGCGAGCACAAATAACCCAATGGTATAAAGTTGAAACAGAGGTGACAATGAAGTTTTCCCATTCTATGATGTCAGACTGCCTTGTTGAATGGTATTGTATGTTCTGTAGTTGTCATGTTTTGTGGTTGTGTTATGTTGTAAATAATTACTGTTGGTATTTCTTATGTTGTGGTGTTTTCAATTTAAAATTGTTGATTAAAATATTAGATTAAATTATATTTAAATATTTAAATGTTATTTGTTTGAAAAGCCATGTATTTTATTAAGTATTAAATGGTGTGTTGTCAAATGCAAATTAAATTACCGGGTTGAAGATAATAATAAAATAAATAAAGTTAAATTTTGTGCATGAGCAAGTAAGGCTGGCAAAAATGGAGTTTTAAAAATAATAATAATAATAATGACAAATTGGAAAATGAGGTGTGAGCAGAAAATGCAATCCTGAAAATAGAAAAGGTTGGTTGGGTTGCAAGTAGGAGAAAAAAATATAGTGAGTTTTTGGAAAATGACTTAGAGGAGGATTCTTTTGCTGGAAAAAAAAGAAGGGATTGCAGTATTTTATAATTTTTATTTTTGAAAAGAGGGGGAGATTGTGCTGGTAGGGTTTTTTTTTGTGTGGAGAATCTGTCAACAAAGAAGAGAGAAGAAGAGGAAGAAGAAGCTGAAAATGGAATATTGAGAAAAGGAGCGAGAGCTGTTCGAAGGGCTGGTTGGAGCAAGGACTTCATCACATATCAGCAAGCAGGAGTCCAGGTTCCAATAAAATCCCTCTTTCTTTACTTGTTTAAAATTTCAATTAAATTCATATTGTTCTGGGTTTTCAAACAAATTAGAAAAAAATCTGTGTTTTCAAATAAACTTGAAAGAAATTTGGGTTCTCAAATAAATTAGGAAAATTTAGTTTTCAAAAAAATTTGGGAGAAATCTAGATTATCAAAAGACTTGGGGAAAATCTGGGTTATCGTTTAATTTGTGAAAATCTGGTTTTTACAAAATCTGGGGTTTCAAATTGATTAGGAAAAATCTGGTTTTTACAAAAAAACCTGGGGAAAATCTGTTGTCTGGAAAGGATGGGGAAATATCTGTTATTTTCTTCAAATTTTGTTGTCCTGAAGTAAGTTATTTCTTCTCTGAATAATCTGTGTATCTCTGTATATTTGCTGAAGAAAATTTTACCCCTTCCCTGATCAGTTCTAAGTTATTCAATCCCTGTTCAATGCTATTCAAATATATATATATATACAATTATATATTCATTTTATATGAGATATAGTTAGGGTTTATATTTATAATTTTATATTTGAAAACTATAATTTAAAATTATCTCAGGGCCGAACTGGGTTGGCGTCCATACCTGCTAAGGACAGAATTTACTTTTAACAAAAAAAAGAAAATATTTTAAAAAATATATATATATATAAAATATATATATGAAATTTTATATATAAAAAAATAAAATTAATAGGGCTGGGAGGGGCGGACTGGCCGCTCCCCCTCGTACCTGTAGTTAAGGCTGTGCGCACAGCAGTCTTAAAGACTACTGTGGCGACAGCCTTGGCTACCGTGCATAGCAGTCCTTAGGACTGCGTGCGCAGTCCTTGCATGGACTGTCGTGCGCAGTCCTTGCATGGACTGCCGTGCGCAGTCCTTGCAAGGACTGCAACGGCAGTATAAAACAAAGTTTTATTTGTTTTTTTTTTATTAATTATTTTACTTTAAATTTAAATCTACAAAATTCGAAATATTTATATGAGTTGTTTTTTATTTATTTAATTTAGTTTAAATTTTAATTTATGAAAATAAATATATATATATATATATGTTTAGGAATGTTAATTTTTTTATATAAAATATATGATAAATTAATATGTATTTTATTACATATGTGAATGATCTTAAAATTAAATGATTCCCTTTAATAGGGCTGTAATTGTCTTTAGAAATAAAATGTATTAATTTTATTATAATAAAAATTTAATGTACTATTTGCATATTCAAATTATTCTTTGTTTTTATGAATTTAATAGTTGATCGTGAGAAAATGGTAGTGCTTCCTTTTTAACTGCTTTGAGTAAAGTCGAAATGGTGTTTTGAGATCATCAAATTATGTATAGTTGCATTTTGTTTTTATGTTGGTTTTAATGTCGAGATGGGAACCCGGTTGTTGATTTGAAAACCTTGTCCAGAGGCTCGTTTATTTTTGAATGTTTTTCTCATCTTGAAATTTCTACTTGGAGTTGAAAACTTATGATTCATGTTTGGAAGGGTTGAACGGTTGTTGAGACTTTTTGGTTCTGAGTTGTTGGGAGAGGGTTAATGCCTCGCTTGTTCTTGTTTTGGTATCATGCTTATTCGTTGAGGTTCAACCCTTGTCTTGTTCAATTTTTTCTGTTAGGAGTCTTAGGGAGAGTGGCTCTTCGTGGGGGCCGGTGCCTCGGTTAAGAGGAAGTGCACAGGAGAACCCACGTAAGAGTAGGTAAACAAGTGATAACCTAAAAATAGAATTAGGGGGAAAGCGTAGTAAAACACTCAAGATAAATAAAAAATTGGATTCCTTGTCTATGCATTAGGGCTATCATAGACTAATGATAGATTGAGAAGGCCGTGGTCGGCAAAGTCATAATCTCATCTTCATGAGAGGTTATTGGCTCCGCACGAGCTACCCTATGGTGTTGCCACCTCAAGTAGGAGGAAGAGCCAGGAGATCCATAGATGGGTGCCGACACCTCAAGTTGGAGGAAGAGCCAGGAGATCCCATGAGAGCTGTGCGATGACACTCTCCACTAGACTTCCTGTTTGCCTTGTTGCTTTTGCCTCTGGAAATGTATTTTTGACTTTGGATGTTGTACCGGTTTCCTTAGCTTTGTACTCTTATTGTTGATTCAGATTTTGTGAAAGTGATTATGAGTATACTTTGGTGACTTGTTATTGTCATTGCTTGATTTAACTGTATTCTCTGGATTTGTATTTGAGTTTGTACCTTGTTGTCATGGAGTCGGTTTGACAGTCATGGTCGAGTTAACCTCATTGTCACCTCTGAGCACAGGGGGTGAGTTATCTATAATTCACATGGTTGGGTGGAACGTGCTCCGCACCCGTTGGGTTCCCCATCAGCATCCTTTGTTCGCAACTTTTCTGCAGTTGGAGTTGCATCAGTGTTCACTTGTTATTCAGCTTTCATTGTAAATTGTATCATCCCACTTGTTGGGAAATTCATTGTAATTATTATATCAAAAGATTGTAATGTAACATTATAGCAATGATGTAATAGTTAGGATTCAATGTAATTTTATTTGATGAGACTGATATGATTGTATTATGTGGTATCTTAATATAATTGCTCTTGGTTTATGGAAGCACATTTATTCATGGTTATTATATTATAATTGGTTACATGGTTATCATTATCTTTTATTTCCGTTTGTGGTTGCAATGTAACCTCGCGTGCCCCAGAGAACTAAGTGTGATAATGTGATGTAATATGTTATGTGATTATGATTAATGTATTGTAAGTTTAATTTAATTGTTTTAAACAAACAAAAAACAAAAAATTATTTGCCTTTTTGAGTTCTTTGGGGTTTGCACGTCGGGCGTTACAACTTGGTATCAGAGCTAGGTTTGCAAACGCTGGGGTCTCTGGGTAGTTAGGTCCATTAAGCAACCTCTCGTTTGAACTCTAGAACTTATTTGTACCTTTATCTTCTTGTGCAGAAGTATGCCTTGAGGTAGAGGACGTGGCCAAGCAAGAGGCCGTGGTGTTGGTCGTGGAGCAAACCGGCAAAGTCCCTCAGTTCCCAGTTCTCATGGTTCTGAGCATGAGGAACAGCTGAGTCCTCACAATAATCCGTCAGGTGGTCAGAACCCAGGGCAGCCTAGATTAGATGGTTCCTTACAGCATATTCTAGGAGAAATTCTAGCTCGTTTGGGACCTAGGCCAGAGGAGGAGCCACAGATTGAAAGAGAAAGGGAAAGGTCACCGAGGCGGAGGGAAATAACTTCTGATTAGGATGCAGTTTTAGCAGGCCATATGAGGGATTTGTTGAGAGCTCACCCATCGACATTTGATGGTTCGGGAGGTGGAATAGAAGCTGAAACTTGGCTAATTGACTTAGATCGTTGCTTCGCCATGCACCCTTACGATAGCAATACCAAGGCTTGGTGCGCGGTTATGCATTTGCGAGGCTTTGCATCTACTTGGTGGCCTCTTGAGGAACAAAAATTGCACCTTGATATCAGTATAGTCACCTGGGAATTATTCTTGGACAGGTTCAGGGCTCGTTTTCTCTCAGACCATTGGAGGCAGCGTAGGGCTGATGAGTTTCATGACCTCAAGCAGTTGTCTATGTCAGTGGAACAGTATGAGTGGCGCTTCTATGAGTTGAAGCAGTATGCAGGGATTAGCCACAATGAAGGCATGTTGGTTCAGCACTTTGTTCGGGGCCTTAATGCTCGCATCAGTGGTGGCGTGTGAGTCTTCGAGCCGAAGACAATGGAAATGGCAGTTGAGAAGGCTCGTTTGGTGGAGGAGAATTTGGCCATGGCCTTGGGTGGTCACATTGGAGTGCAGATTGGCAGTGCACCTACTAAGGGTTTTAGCACTCATGGGGGTCAGTCTCAGGGAGCAGGATTTTCCAGAAATAGGTTTCAACCCTCGAAAGGGGGTCATCAGCAGTAGCAGTCAAAATAGAAGAACTTCCAATCTCCTCAGAGTGGCAATTCACAGTTTTACAAGGATCAGAACAGGAACAAGAACCAAGTTCGACATGAATGTTTTGCACAGCCTACACCTAGTATCCAGTTAGCGCCGAGTCGAGGGAGCTTTCAGCAGTCAAATGCTCCATCAGGGGGCAGAGGTTTTTGCAGGGGTACTGGGTGTTACTCTTGTGGGCAGCAGGGGCACATTGCCAGATTGTGTCCTCAGAAGAGCACTTCAGGTTTTAATCAGAGGCCAGTTGGATCAGAGCCGACAGTAGGTGATGTAGGGAGGTCTCATCGTGTATTTGCTGCAGTGGATAATCGACAGGCAGACCACCAGAGCACCGTCATTGAGACTTCAGGTGTGTTACGCGATTCTAGCATTTCTATACTTTTTGATTCTGGTGCATCTGATTCCTTTATATCTCCTTTAGTGGTTGACCGATGTGGACTAGTGGCAACTAGTCAAGGCAAGAAATGGCAAGTTGAATTGGCTTTAGGGTCAAAGCTTGTTGTAGAGAAGCTTGTGCAAGATTGTAGCTTGAGTATAGGGGCTTTGTCAACTAAAGTAAATCTCAGAATCCTACCACTCGGCTCATATGATGTTGTCTTGGGCATGGACTGGTTGAGTGCACACTGTGCTATAATTGATTGCCACCGTAAAGCGGTGCAGTGCTTTGATGATTCTGGAAAGGAGGTGGAAATCGTGGGTGTTCAAAAACTTGTTTCTTTGCGAATGATCTCTGCCATGCAGCTCAAAAGGTACTTTCGATAGGGTTGTCAGCTCTTTGCTATATCTTTGAGTGACTTGAGTCAGAGGATTGCCAAGGGGTGTCATTGGAACAGTACCCTCTCCTTAAGGATTTTTCTGATGTGTTTCCAGAAGAGATACTTGGTATGCCACCTAAGCGAGATATAGACTTCAGGATTGATCTGGTACCTAGAGCTGAGCCAATATCTTGAGCTCCATATCGGATGACAACACGGGAACTTCAGGAACTCCGTTTGCAGTTGGAAGAGTTATTGGCTAAGGGCTTTATCTGACCAAGTGTTTCTCCTTGGGGAGCACCTGTGATTTTTGTGAAGATGAAGGATGGTTCTCTTCACTTGTGTATTGACTACAGGCAGTTGAACAAGGTAACAGTGAAGAACCGATATCCATTACCTAGAATTGATGACCTTTTTGATTAGATAAAAGGGGCAAAGGTGTTCTCTAAGATTGATCTCAAATCAGGATATCATCAGTTGAGGATTGCTGATCTAGACATTCATAAAATAGCATTTCGTACTTGATATGGACATTACGAGTTCACCGTGGTGCCGTTCGGGTTGACGAATGCACCTTCAGTCTTTATGGGCCTAATGAATGGAGTGTTCAGAACTTTCTTGGATAGATTTATTCTAGGTCGATGGAGGAACATGAGGAACATCTAAGACAGGTGTTGCAGTGCTTAAGGAGTAATCAGTTGTTTGCCAATCTCAAGAAATGTGAATTCTATAAGACTGAAGTTCAGTATTTGGGCCATGTGATTTCTGGTGAGGGAATTTTGGTTGATCCTGCAAAGATCTAGGCTATTGTGGATTGGCCCGCACCCACAAATGTCTCAGAAATTCACAGCTTCATGGGACTTGCAAGATACTATAGGCGTTTTGTCCAAGGGTTTTCTAAGTTGGCTCATCCTATCACCTCCTTGCAGAGGAAGGGGAAGAAGTTTCTTTGGTTTGAACAGTGTCAGTTGGCTTTCCAGACCTTGAAGGATAAGCTGACTAGTGCTCCAATCTTAGTAGTTCCTGATCCGTCAGGTGATTTTGTTGTGTGTACTGATGCTTTGTTGGAAGGCTTAGGGGCTGTGTTGATGCAGGAGGGACGAGTGATTGCTTATGAATCACGAAAGCTTAAGGATCATGAACTCAATTACCCCACTCATGACTTGGAGTTAGCCGCAGTTGTGCATGCCTTAGTAAGGTGGCGACACTTTCTCCTTGGTCATCAGTTCTAGTTGCAGACAAATCATCGTAGTTTGCAGTACATCTTTACGCAGCCGAACCTGAATGCAAGGCAGAGGAGGTGGATGGAATTCTTGTGTGAATATGATTTTGAGGTGAAGTATATTCAGGGCAAGGAGAGTGTGGTGGTAGATGCGCTGAGTAGACGCAAGCATGAGATTTCTGCTATGGCTCTTGAGGTTGATTTGAAAAGTCAGATCCTTGCAGCTCTTTCTTCAGATGATTGGTATCAAGCAGTGAAATTGGAGATTGAGTCGGGCAGAGCTTTGGAAGGCAAATTTTTTGGATACTCTATGGATTCAGATGGTGTTTTGCATTATGGAGGCCGAATGTATGTACCTCCTGCAGAGGGTCTTCGTACCCTAATCTTGACCGAAGCTCATAGAGCTCCTTATTCTGCACACCCAGGAGTTAAGAAAATGTATGCCGATCTGCGCTCACTATATTTTTGGGCTGGGATGAAGCGCGACATTGCTCATTTTGTAACTAGGTGTCTGGAATATCAAAGAGTTAAGGCCGAGCATCATCATCCGGTAGGTTTGTTGCAGCCTCATCTTGTTCTGGAGTGGAAGTGGGATATTATTTCTATGGATTTCATTATCGGGTTGCCTATGTCTTCCAGGTGACATGACGCTATCATGGTCACTGTTGACAGGTTGACCAAGGTAGCCCATTTCTCTCCCATTCGATCTTCCTATACTGCTTCAGTGGTGGCTAGGGTGTTCATGGAAGATATTGTTCGATTGCATGGGATACCGCGCAAGATTATTTCTGATAGAGATCCGGTATTCACATCTGCATTATGGACATCTTTGCAGTAGTCTTAAGGGACTAAGTTGAATTTTAGTTCTGCCTACCATCCTGAGACAGATGGTCAGACTGAGAGTGTTAATCAGGTGCTTGAGGATATGCTTCGCATGTATGTCATGGACCAACAATCTCGTTGGGAAGATTATCTGCATTTGGTTGAGTTTTCCTATAACAATGGTTATCATAGTTCGATTGGCATGGCTCCATTTTAGGCTTTATATGGTCATCCTTGTCGTACCCCTTTGAGTTGGGATCGATTGGAGGATAGGGTTCTTCTTGGACCTGAGATGCTTCTTGATATGGAGCAACAGGTAGCACGCATCCGAGAGCTTCTTGTAGCGGCTCAGGACAGGCAGAAGAAGTTTGTTGATGCACGCAGAGTTGATCGACAGTTTGCAGTAGGTGATCAAGTGTTTCTTCGTGTTCATCCTCGGAAGACCCCTATTCGTTATGGAAAGGGTTCTAAGCTTGCACCCCATTTTGTGGGTCCGTTCGAGGTGTTAGAGCATATTGGACCTGTTGCCTATTGCCTAGCCTTGCCACCCAGTCTGTCGTAGATTCACGATGTGTTTCATGTTTCTGTTCTTGGGCCTTATTTTCCTTATGTTACTCATGTACTTGATTGGAATGCTCTACAGGTTGAGGACAGGCAGCTAGCTCTAGAGCCCGTGGTCGTGGTGTAGCACAAGAGACTCGTTCTCAGAGGCAGGGATATTCAGTAGGTGAGGGTCGAGTGGGACCCCAATGATGAGACTTCAGCGACATGGGAGGATGCTTCCCGTATCAGAGAATCCTACCCTTACTTGATTTCTGGCTTACAGGAGTAAGCCGAATTTAAGGGGGGGAGGATGTAATAACCCTCCTAGTTGCTAGTTGGACTCATTAGTTTTATGCTTTGATTTGATACTTTGATACATTGATACTATGATGATACTGTTTGGTGTGATTGGTTAGCTAGACATTTGATGATGCTGTTACTCCTTTTGTGGACATGATTATTTCATATGACATTGTGGTTGGTGATGTTAGTTGATTTTCATGTTTATATTATGATGCAATGATTTAATAGATTATGCCATGAGATGAATTGTTAGTATTAGAAATGTTATTTTTATCAATCATATTATAATTGTTAGGATAGATGTGATGAAGGACAGTGTAGCATCACTCGTTGCGAGTGCTCTGTTACACTACGATTCCTTCTCACAACACAATGCTTTGATTTATATATATATGCACATGTACACAACTTCGTTTGTATGCAGGAATTGCAGGTACATAGTCTCGATTCCACCTGCTTCGGCAGGACAGGGCGAGCACAAATAACCCAACGGTATAAAGTTGAAACATAGGTGACAATGAAGTTTTCCCATTCCATGATGTTAGACTGCCTTGTTGAATGGTATTGTATGTTCTGTAGTTGTCATGTTTTGTGGTTGTGTTATGTTGTAAATAATTACTGTTGGTATTTCTTATGTTGTGGTGTTTTCAATTTAAAATTGTTGATTAAAATATTAGATTAAATTATATTTAAATATTTAAATGTTATTTGTTTGAAAAGCCATGTACTTTATTAAGTATTAAATGGTGTGTTGTCAAATGCAAATTAAATTACCGGGTTGAAGATAATAATAAAATAAATAAAGTTAAATTTTGTGCATGAGCAAGTAAGGCTGGCAAAAATGGAGTTTTAAAATAATAATAATAATAATAATGACAAATTGGAAAATGAGGTGTGAGCAGAAAATGCAATCCTGAAAATAGAAAAGGTTGGTTGGGTTGCATGTAGGAGAGAAAAATATAGTGAGTTCTCGAAAATGATTTGAAGGAGGATTCTTTTGCTGGAAAAAAGAAGAAGGGGGGATTCCAGTATTTTAGAATTTTTATTTTTGAAAAGAGGGGGAGATTGTGCTGGTAGGGTTTTTTTTTTTTGTGTGGAGAATCTGTCAACAAAGAAGAGAGAAGAAGAGGAAGAAGAAGTTGAAAACAAAATATTGAGAAAAGGAGCGAGAGCTGTTCGAAGGGCTGGTTGGAGCAAGGAATTCATCACATATCAGCAAGCAGGAGTCCAGGTTCCAATAAAATCCCTCTTTCTTTACTTGTTTAAAATTTCAATTAAATTCATATTGTTCTAGGTTTTCAAACAAATTAGAAAAAAATCTGTGTTTTCAAATAAACTTGAAAGAAATATGGGTTCTCAAACAAATTAGGAAAATTTAGTTTTCAAAAAAATTTGGGAGAAATCTGGATTATCAAAAGACTTGGGGAAAATCTGGGTTATCATTTAATTTGTGAAAATCTGGTTTTTACAAAATCTGGGGTTTCAAATTGATTAGGAAAAATCTAGTTTTTACAAAAAAACCTGGGGAAAATCTGTTGTCTGGAAAGGATAGGGAAATATCTGTTATTTTCTTCAAATTTTGTTGTCCTGAAATAATTTATTTCTTCTCTGAATAATCTGTGTATCTCTGTATATTTGCTAAAGAAAATTTTACCCCTTCCCTGATCAGTTTTAAGTTATTCAATCCCTGTTCAATGCTATTCAAATATATATATATACAATTATATATTCATTTTATATGAGATATAGTTAGGGTTTATATTTATAATTTTATATTTGAAAACTGTAATTTAAAATTATCTCAGGGCCAAACTGGGTTGGCGTCTGTACCTGCTAAGGACAGAATTTACTTTTAACAAAAAAAGAAAATATTTTAAAAAATATATATATATAAAAATATATATATATGAAATTTTATATATAAAAAAAATATTTAATAGGGCTGGGAGGGGCGGACTGGCTGCTCCCCCCCGTACCCTATGCGGCGATTAAGGCTGCCGCACAGTAGTCTTAAAGACTGCTATGCGCGGCAGCCTTGGCTGCCGTGCATAGCCTTCCTTAGGACTGCTCTGCAGTCCTTGCATGGACTGCTCTACGCAGTCCTTGCAAGGACTGCGACGGCAGTATAAAACAAAGTTTTTTTTTTTTTTTTTTTATTAATTATTTTACTTTAAATTTAAATCTACAAAATTTGAAATATTTATATGAGTTGTTTTTTATTTATTTAAATTAGTTTAAATTTTAATTTATGAAAATAAATAAATAAATATATATATATATATGTTTAGGAATATTTTTTTATATAAAATATATGATAAATTAATATGTATTTTATTACATATGTGAATAGATCTTAAAATTAAATGATTCCCTTTAATAGGGCTGTAATTGTCTTTAGAAATAAAATGTATTAATTTTATTATAATAAAAATTTAATGTACTATTTGCATATTCAAATTATTCTTTGTTTTTATGAATTTAGTAGTTGATCGTGAGAAAATGGTAGTGCTTCCTTTTTAACTGCTTTGAGTAAAGTCGAAATGGTGTTTTGAGATCATAAAATTATGTATAGTTGCATTTTGTTTTTATGTTCGTTTTAATGTCGAGATGGGAACTCGGCTGTTGATTTGAAAACCTTGTCCAGAGGCTCGTTTATTTTTGAATGTTTTTCTCATCTTGAAATTTCTGCTTGGAGTTGAAAACTTATGATTCATGTTTAGAAAGGTTGAACGGTTGTTGAGAATTTTTGGTTCTGAGTTGTTGCGAGAGGGTTAATTCCTCGCTTGTTCTTGTTTTGGTATCATGCTTATTCGTTGAGGTTCAACCCTTGTCTTGTTCAATTTTTTCTGTTAGGAGTCTTAGGGAGAGTGGCTCTTCGTGGGGTCAACGCCTCGGTTAAGAGGAAGTGCACAGGAGAACCCACGTAAGAGTAGGTAAACAAGTGATAACCTAAAAATAGAATTAGTGGGAAAGGGTAGTAAAACACTCAAGATAAATAAAAAATTGGATTTCTCGTCTATGCATTAGGGCCATCATAGACTAATGATAGATTGAGAAGGCCGTAGTCAGCAAAGTCATAATCTCATCTTCATGAGAGGTTATTGGCTCCGTAGGAGCTACCCTATGGTGTCAGCGCCTCAAGTAGGAGGAAGAGCTAGGAGATCCATAGATGGGTGTCGGTGCCTCAAGTTGGAGGAAGAGCCAGGAGATCCCATGAGACCTGTGCGATGACACTCTCCACTAGACTTCATGTTTGCCTTGTTGCTTTTGCCTCTGGAAATGTATTTTGGACTTTGGATGTTGTACCAGTTTCCTTAGCTTTGTACTCTTATTGTTGATTTAGATTTTGTGAAAGTGATTATGAGTATACATTGGTGACTTATTATTGTCATTGCTTGATTTAACTGTATTCTCTGGATTTGTATTTGAGTTTGTACCTTGTTGTCATGGAGTCGGTTTGACAGTCATGGTCGAGTTAACTTCATTGTCACCTCTGAGCACAGGGGGTGAGTTATCTATAATTCACATGGTTGGGTGGAACGTGCTCCGCACCCGTTGGGTTCCCCATCAGCATCCTTTGTTCGCAACTTTTTCGCAGTTGGAGTTTGACCAATATTCACTTGTTATTTAGCTTTCATTGTAAATTGTATCATCCCACTTGTTGGGAAATTCATTGTAATTATTATATCAAAAGATTGTAATGTAACATTATAGCAATGATGTAATAGTTAGGATTCAATGTAATTTTATTTGATGAGACTCATATGATTGTATTATGTGGTATCTTAATATAATTGCTCTTGGTTTATGGAAGCACATTCATTCATGGTTATTATATTATAATTGGTTACATGGTTATCATTATCTTTTATTTCCGTTTGTGGTTGCAATGTAACCTCGCGTGCCCCAGAGAACTAAGTGTGATAATGTGATGTAATATGTTATGTGATTATGATTAATGTATTGTAAGTTTAATTTAATTGTTTTAAACAAAAAAAATAAAAAATTATTTTCCTTTTTGAGTTCTCTTGGGTTTGCACGTCAGGCGTTACACTGTGTAACCCTGATTTGATAATCGAAGTATCCTCTCCCCTTCCGCACTTGTGCGATCCTAGGTGCAAGAGAAACGGTTATTGACTCTAGAAATTGGGCCTGCCTGGGGATTTCATCACCCCAACGTGACTCAAACCGGAAACAGAGCTAAGGCCAAGCTACCCCCAACCTGTATATAAATGTAAATCTTAAGGGAAAACCTAAGGTTGCTTGTGCGGATGTGTCATACGGACGGAGTTGTACTCCCTTAAATCCTGTTCAGATTAACCTCTTCAGGCTGGAATGCCACCTTAATGGTGATTAATCTCTTGCCCCATGTATGGCCACTCGAACAGGGGTCCTGAATTAAAAACCATTGTTTAGAAAGCCAAAAACCTTCTATCTGCTAGTCCAGCACTAGTCGGTGTGAAGCCTTCCACACTTTCACAGTCAGTAGTAGAGGTGATCAGCTTGCCATGGGAGTTTCATGGGGGTTAGAAGCTTGGTTGGCCTGAGAAGAGAGTGCAATATAAGGGGGAGCCCATGCAGCCAAGCTTCTGGATTCACACGCTACTGATATGCGGTTGGGGAAACCCACATGGAGTCTGGCGGATATTGTCCTGGCCTAACCTAGGTTGTGCTTGTCTTATTCTGTGCTTGGTTACGAATCAACTTAAATCAGATTGTTTGTTGTGCTTTCAAAAACATTAATTCAGATAAAGGATCATCCAAAAACCAACATGATAAATTTCAGCTGAAAACTGGTCAAAACTGTCCTTAGAAAAACTGTTTTAGTGCATCTAGGAAAAATTGCAGCACATTTAAACTCTATTTTGACGCATCTGTGTTCTGTTTCGGTGCATTTAGGGTATTCTGATGTGCATATGTGCTCTGTTTCTACGCATCTAAGGTATTCTGCAGCGCATTTGACTCTTTCTCCAGTGCATTTACCTTTTTCTACAGCACATTTAGGAAACATAATAGCGCTTTTAGGTTTCTGTCAAAATTTGTACATAGACCCGAATCTCTGAGATTTTACTCCCATGTTGAGAAAGTGGAAATCAACCAAGTTCACCAAGAAATCAGTTTTCAATAGGATCAAGAAGCCCAAAACAAACTTAGGTTACAAAAAGACTTTAGATCGTAGAGAATTCCTATATAAGAGTCGAGATGTCTTGCTCCATTATCGCACATTCCTCCATAGATACCAAGACTACATTAGGGGATTCACCAATGATTATGCTGTAGAACCTTTGGCTACCCAAGCTTATTATCAAAGATTAGCATTGTCTCAACGTCACAATCTTAATCAACCTCTTGAGTTTGAGAATATACCACAACCTTCAATTGAATATTCAACGCGTCCTAATCAAATCCTTTAGTGACCTTTGATCATATATGAGAATTTCTTACATATGCCTGTTTTTACAAGATCTCAACACAACAAGCTAGGAGAAACATCTCAACAAGAAACTTCCACACACAACATTCAAGAAGAAGGTGAACGTAATAGTCTTCTTTTTAGTGTGAGTCGCAATCCCCTTTTCAGTGACAACAATATGGCTGATAGAGAAGAAAATTTGTTGCTTAAGAACAAAAACATGAACAAAACTCCCGTAGATAGTGATGATGAGCAAGAGGAAGAACTTCAACTTAGAGAGGCGGAACAGAACCCCAAGTTTCTTAAGATCCTTGAACAGCTTATACAACGTGACAAAGAGAAGTACTTTCTTTTCTTGGCAGATCAAGGAGCTAAATTGCCTAAAGACTTTGATACTGAGAAATTAAAAAGCAAAGAAGAAGAACCATCCCCATCTAATTTCGCTTTTTTTAAACAAGAGCTTAAAGAACTCCAAGGAACAGTCAAAGAATTACGAGGGGGAACCACAACCAAGAAATACACTTTGGATGACATATGTCCTTATCCTTTTGATAGAAGTCTCAACATGATTCCATTTCCTAAACACTGTGAAATTCCCAAATTTGATCGTTATAATGGGAAATCAGACCCAATTGACCACGTTAGAGACTTTCGAAACATGACATTGGAGTTTTCCCACGAGGATACTTATTTATTGCGATTATTTCCTCGAAGCCTTGGAGTCAATTCTATGGAATGGTTATCTAAGATTACACCTCCTGTTCAAACATTTGAGGAATTAATCAATTTGTTCATAACACAATACACCTACAACATTCAACACCAAATCACCATGATTGATCTTTGCAAAGTTGCGCAAAAACCTAGTGAATCTTTCACTACCTTTCTTCAAAGATGAAGGAGAATGTTCGCTAGGTACCCACGACATGTTCCTGAAAAGGAGAAAATGGTTACTTTCATCAATAGCCTCAACTCAGAAATGAGCTATCGTTTAAATCTACATTGTCCACCTTCCTTTGAGAAATTGATTGAGGATGCCATCACCATCAAAAGTGCTTTGGTCAAAAGAGGGACGATAAAACTTGATAGGGACAACCCTAGCTCATCTAACCATTACAACAATCAAGACAAGTCTAAATTTTGGACCCACAACAAGAACGTTGTAAACGATGGTGTTGTAGATGCAAATCATATCACGACTAGGCCATTTGTCCTGAGCACTCCTCGTAACAATAATTACAACAATGTCAATTCAGTCGCGAATCTAGGAAACAATCATCCCCCTTCAATGAACAACAATCAGGGGACTGCCAAAAACCAAAACTACTGGGGAAACAACAACAACAACACTTTAGGGAATACCTCAACCACGAAACCACAACGCTTTCCATTCTTCTCCAATAGAAGAACTTTCACTCCACTAGGACAATCCTTAGAATCTGCTTTCAAAGAGGTTATGAAAAAAAATGTCCTTATGTTACCACCACAATGCAATTATGAACCTAGTGTAAAACCTCCATCATGGAATGAGGCCTATTTTTGTGACTACCATAGGTGTAGAGGTCATCATACAAACAACTGTCAAGGTTTGAAACATGCTATTCAAGATCTAATTGAAAAGGGAATTATCACAGTAGAAGGACAACATAAATCCAATGAAGATCACCAAGCATTTCAAAATCCTCTACCAAATTATCAAAAGGGAGATTTTTCTGACAAAAATGTGAACCAAATTGATGACAATGTAATCTGTCATCTCTATACAGACAATGAGCGAGTCAATGTTATAAAAATCAAAGAGAAAGTAGACAATGGACAAGTGAATGTCACAACGAGAGCCCAAGCTAAAGTTATCTTAAAGGGTACCTCTTCAAAATCCACTGAGACCTTCCCTCAACATCAATATGACTTAGTTAACCAACTTCAAAAAACTTCAGCTCAAATATCCATTTTAGAACTCCTGAAGATTTCCCCTGCACACAAGGAAATTTTAGACAAAGCCCTTTCTGAGATGACTGTATCCATGGATTTGGATGTGAACCAATTTCAAGCCATGGTAGGACATTTGTCCTCACCTACGTGTCTCTCATTTTCAGACAAAGACGATGTTTCCATGACTCGTCCCCATAATTCATCTTTATACTTAGAGGTCATGATCCATAAATTCTGTGTTAAACATGTTCTAATAGATGGAGGGGCTGGTCTAAATATATGTACCTTGAAGGTGGTTCAAGCATTAGGATTTTCAGAAGACTCCATTGATCCTAGAAGGAAGATTACTATAAAAGCCTATGATGATGAGGAAAGGACGTCCAAAGGTCTAATCATGCTACCAATCAGAGTGGGACCTATTATCAAAAATACCTTTTGTCAAGTTTTAGATTGAGATCTGGCATACAATATCTTGTTGGGTCATCCTTGGATCCATGAAATGCAAGCTGTTCTGTCCACTTACCATCAATGTCTTAAGTTTCCATATGATGGACAGGAAATCACTATACCAGCTGATAATTCAAACACCCAAACTTGTGCCAATGTCAAAGCTCATCAGGATACTTTGGTTCCAAATAATTGAGAAGCACTTTCTAATACTTCTCCTAAGCATGATACACAAATCAGTCAATTAGCTAAAAGCTTTGACAAGAAACTGCAGTTCAAGGAAAGTGGAGTTGGGGAATATTCCTTTTGTCTTGCTAATCTACCTACATCTGCTCGATCACATGGAAAACCTTTTATTACACCACAACAAATATCAGCAGCATCAACATCGACACAAGTACAAACAGAGCCCACTACCAAGTTCAATGGATAATTTATCAAAGAAAAGTTTCCCATGGGAGATCCTGAGGATACATCAATTATGGATTGGCTCTATAAGGATGAAGAGGAAGCAGTTCTAAATGTCACCTTACCAACAGATCAATATGGGAAAGGATATTCCATCATGCAAAAGATGGGATATGACAATGGTCCTCTTGGAAAAAGAAAAGAAGGCGTAGTTGAGCCTATCCATCTCCCAGGGCTTGCCGTATATGATAAAACTGGAATAGGCTATGATGCTACCCAATCTAAACAATCACAAGGTAATGTTTTTACACTACAAGAAAGTTCTGATAAGAAAGTGACATGTTTGGTATCAGTCCTGAATTTCATAGAAAATAATTCTGATACCGATTTTGCGGAATATGAATGGGATACCATCCACAATGATGAATTTTGGAGGGACAAAGAGGTAGATGTCATACATAAGTATACGCCCACTTTAATCAAGGGAGAAGGTTCAGGATCCCAACCATAAGAATCTGAACCACAACGCAACTATGAGTCTAGTGATACTGAGTCAGATTTTAACGAATAAGACTATCAGGAGAATAGTACCATCATTGACCTACCTCATACCTCGGATCCTACCAATAACTCTGTCTTGACCCTAACCATCACCGATTTCACATGACCAGATGATGTCCTACCATTAATCCATCCTGATCTCATCGACTGGGATCTAATCGAACCTATGGATATACCTATTTTTCCAAATGACGAAGCTATCATAAACTTCCTTTCCGCCGATGATGTAAATGATTGTTCCACTGGTGAGTTTTGGTATGAAGTCTTTAATCAGGAGAGTGTCAAGTCTCCTAGCTGCAAAAATGAAAATAAAGAAAAACGATCTAGTGGTGAAAACCATAAACTGGCAGTACTAGATCAAACAAATGATAAAATAAAGAGCGTATCAGAGGGTGAAAACATTTTTAAGGCACCACCTGATGGGACTCTTGACACTCTCCCGAAGCACTATCATGAGTGATCGCCCATCTTGATTGAGCCTACAAAGGAAATCAATATTGCAACTACAGATAATCCAAGGATTTTGCAGCTAACTGAATCAATGACAGAAAAAGAAATCCCAGAGTTCATGAACTTTCTTAAATAAAATCAAGTTAATTTTGCTTGGTCATATGCGGACATGCCAGGCCTTGATCCTGATCTCATAATGCATCACTTGTCTATCAAACCAGGAGATAAACCAGTAAAACAAAAACTCAGAAAGATGAATCCTCATGTAGCACTACTAGTTAAGGAAGAACTCAAGAAGCTCCTCGATGCAGGCTTTATAAGATCAATTGCCTATGTAGAATGGATCTCCAATATTGTACCAGTAGCAAAACCAGACAAACGTATAAGAGTATGCACTGATTTCAAAGATCTTAACAAAGCTTGCCCAAAGGATGACTTTCCGCTTCTGAGCATCGACACTATAGTTGACTTGACAGCTAGCCATGCCATGTATTCATTAATGGATGGTTTCTCTGGTTACAACCAAATCAAGATTGCACCAAAATACCAAGAGAAAATAGCTTTCACTTGTCCATGGGGAACATACTGTTGGAATGTCATGCCTTTCGGCTTAAAGAATGCTGGAGCTACTTATCAAAGAGCTATGACTACGATCTTTCATGACATGATGCACACATTCATGGAAGATTATGTAGATGACATATTGGCAAAATCATACACCAGAGAAGGACACTTGGAGATACTGTCAAAAATATTTACCAGATTGGAAAAATTCAAAGTTTGCCTAAACCCTAAGAAATGTGTTTTTGGGGTCACATCCACGAAGCTGTTAGGATATATTGTTTTAGAAAAGGGAATTGAAGTAGATCCTACTAAAGTTCAGGCAATCATGAAGATGCCTCCTCCAAAGAATATTAGTCAATTGAGATCTTTACAAGGTCGACTTCAGTCCATCAGAAGATTCATTGCATAATTGGCTAACAAAAGTCTACCGTTTACTCATCTCCTACATAAGAATGTTCCTTTTAGATGGGATGACAAATGTGAAATGACATTTCAACAAATCAAGTAGTACTTGATGAATCCACCAGTTCTTGTACCACCAAATCTAGACAAACCATTGATCCTATATATTGCTGCAACCAAGACATCCTTGGGAGCATTATTAGCACAAGAAGACCATGAAGGGAAAGAACGTCCAATCTATTACATTAGCAAAACACTGACAAGTCACGAGCTTAACTACACTTTTATTGAGAAGGCTTGTTTAGCAGTAGTCTTTGCTTCACAGAAATTCTGACATTACATGCTAACTCATACAATATATCTGGTTTCAAAAATTGATCCACTCAAATACCTACTAAGTAAAGTATCACTAACAGGAAGGTTAGCAAAATGGGTCATGATTTTGAGTGAGTTTGACATCCACTATGTTGATCGCAAAGAAATCAAAGGACAAGTTATTGCGGATCAACTAGCAGATGCTCCTCTACAAACAAAGCACCCCTTACACATTGAGTTCCCATACGCTGATGTTTTCACAGCAGACTCTAAGTAGTTATGGTCCTTATACTTCGATGGTTCTTTCACTCAACATGGATCGGGGGCAGGCATTCTCTTTGTCACCCCTCAAGGACATACCATTCCTCGATCATATAGGATAATGTTTCCATGCACCAATAACATAGCCGAATATGAAGCACTAATCACTGGATTAAAGACAGCAGTGGAATGGAGGATTATCGAGCTACAAGTTTATGGTGACTCATAGTTAGTCATTAACCAAATCAATGATGATTATCAGACTAAGGATGACAAGTTGTTACCATACAAGAAGATGGTTGATGACTTCAAAAAGTACTTTGTAAACATTCAGTTCACACAAATTCCAAGGGTTGACAACAACGCGGCTGACGCTATGGCTACGATCACCTCATTGATACAACTCCCAGAAAAACAAACTCGCTATGAATTTCTGGTGGAAAAATTATTTACACCTGCCTATGACACACCTGAAAGCCAAATTATCTGTCACTTGGTAGGATCTGATTCACCTTGGTATGGTAAGATTTATGCCTACCTAAAAGATGATACTTTACTGCCTGACTTATCCCGCAACCAAAAACGTAAGTTTATCCGACAATCCTCTCGATATACCCTTATTGCTGATACCCTTTATCGCCATGGTCTTGATGGTACTTTACTTCGACGTGACGAATCCGACAAAGATTTACAAGAAGTTCATGGGGGCATTTGTGGTACTCATTCGAGTGGACTAACCTTATCCAATAAATTGATTAGAATGGGTTACTATTGGCCTACAATGGAAAGGGAATCATTCACTTTTGTTAAAACATGCTCAAAATGTCAGATTCATGGGAATCTTATTCATGCTCCTGCACAAGAACTTCATTCGTTTACACCCACCTGGCCATTCTCTCAATGGGGGTTAGACCTCTTGGGAAAAATTCATCCTTCCTCTTCAAATGGGCATAAATTCATTATCACAGTGACAGAATATTTCACTAAGTGGATTGAGGTAGTACCTCTCTCTAAAGTCACTGGAAAACAAATCTCATCCTTCATACTCAACTACATTATTTTTCGATATGGTATTCCTAATGCCATTATTACAGATAATGGTCGACCTTTCAAAAATTAGGATGTTGATGAACTTTGTGAAAGATTTCATATTTAGCACAGATATTCCATGCCTTACTATCCTCAAGGGAATGGCCAAGCAGAGGCCTCAAACAAGACTATACTAAAGATCTTGAAGAAGACTATCAATGACTCAGGGAAGGATTGGCATGTTCAACTCAATCCCGCCTTGTGGGCTTACAGAACTAGTGTCTGAATGCCGACAGGAGCAACACCTTTTGCCCTCGTCTATGGAGCAGAAGCCATATTGCCTTTATAAGTAGAGATACCTTCATTAAGAGTATCACTGAAAGGTCTCATAACAGATGAGAAATACAGAGTTCCCAACTCCAAGAGTTAGAACTTTTAGATGAAAAGAGAAAGAGAGCAGCAAACCATTTGAAAGCATACCAATAGATGATGTCTCGTAGCTATAATCACAAAGTAAAGCCACGTACCTTTCAGGTGGGTGATCTAGTTCTGAAAGAGAACCCGCGTAATCAACAAGACAGAGAAAAGAAATGAAAGTTTGAACCAAACTGGTTAGGCCCTTATGTGGTTATTGCCGTCTACGGTTCAGGAGCATACAAGTTATCAACGCCAGACGGGGACCTATTTGATGAACCTATCAACAGTATACATCTTAAAAAGTATTATGTTTAAGTCATAAAAAGTCTTGAAGAAATCCAAAAACAGCAAAAAAAGTCCTAAAGAAATACAAAAACAGCAGAAAAAGGCCGGAAGAAATACAAAAACAGCAGAAAGAGTCCTGAAGAAATCCAAAATAGCGAAAAGTCACGAAGAATTACAAAGAAAAATAGCACAAAAGTCACGAAGAAATCCAAAAGCAGCAGAAAAGTCTGAAGAAATACAAAAAAATAGCAGAAAAAGTCCTGAAAAATCCAAAGCGGAAAAGGTCTGAAGAAATAAAAAAACAGCAGAAAAAGTCCTGAAGAAATCTGAAAACATCAGAAAAAGTCCTAAAAAAAATAAATAAATAAAAAAATCCAAAAATAGTAGAAAAAGTCCTGAAGAAATACAAAAAAATCAAAACAATGTCATAGGGTGAAAACCTGGCAAACAGGCAGTCTATTGATAGAAAAATACAAAAAAATAAAAAAGAATGTCATAGGGTGAAAACCTGGCAAACAGGCAGTCTATTGACAGAAAAGTACAAAAAAATCAAAAAGAAATCAGAAAAATGCAATAAATACAGATAGTGAAAATTTTGAAAATAGACGCTATCCGTACCTTTCCATCTATTAGTTCTTGTTTGGCACTTTGTCTTTTCAAAGCTTCCCTTTTTCCGCATCTTTTTCACATCTTAGGGTTATTAATCGCATCATCCTGCCGCCATCTGCCTAGAGGGTTAAAACGTCTTACCATGGCTTGATCATTTGTACATATTCCTTTCCGCAAGTTGTGTCAATAAACGGGGCAAAACTCAACTGGGGGCACTTAACTTTCAAAGCATACCAAAACAGCTAGACCATGACATAGAATCGGAGCATGCAAACAAACAACAAACTCATGCAACAACTTTATCTGATCATGAAACATTTTTCAGCAAGATATCATATCCTTGTCTATTGGATGGTCCAGAAATCTGAATAATGCATGAAATAACAGTATTATATGTTTGACCAAAATTTGTTTGATTTTCGATATCATTACTCTGGAGCACACTCAATGATGTACTAAATTAGAGTGGCAAGGAACGAGAATGATTTTTCTTTGTCTGCTGTCTTGAGGTTAACAGTCAATCTGATGCAAATATGTCACAGGACATGATGATCAAAGCAATATCATCGATGACAGTTCCACATTTGCATCAGAACGGTGGTTAATCTTTATCTATTTATGCAAGAAATGCTCAGGTCATCTCGGTTCAATTATACCTCGATGCTTGTGTTCGCTTGCTATATCAAAATTCATGAAAGTTGTACTCTGGTCATCATTGGCGCTAATTTCCCCTCTGATGCTTGTACACACTTCCAACATTTCAAAACGTTCTATGATGATTCAAGAAGGCTTATAACAGGCTCAACAAACTAGTTAGTTTCATGTAGTTGCATATTCATTAGATCATTGTATATATCTGCATATTGGATTCATATTAGTATTTTGAAAGGTTGAATGAAGGCATTAAACGGTTGTCATAGAGTTTTGACCTTTTCGTGGAGGACATTTGGACATATAATTCATTGCATACATTCATTGTGCATTTATCATTTTATCATTCATTCTCATTTTTATCAGTCGTTCTCATCTTTATCTTTATCATTCCCATGTCATTTGCTATTCATTATCATTCTCATTATCATCATCCTTCTCATATATCATTATCATTGTATCAATTATCATTTTCATTTTATCCTTTAATCATTTCATTTCATCATTGTCATTATCATCTTATCATTTTTTTTAGTTTATTATCCTCATCATTATTATTATCATGTCATTCATTTTATCAATTAACATTCTCATTCATTGCATTCATTCAATTTAATCCTTATCATTTATCCATTTTATCATTATCATCTATTCTTATTTATTCATCATCTTTATCATTACCATTTCGTTTAATATTCATTCTTATTCCACCATTACCATTTATCATTTCATCATTCATTTATCATTTCTCATTTTATCATATCATTTCATTACCATTATCATTTATCATTTTTTTATCATTTATCATTTCATCATTCATTTATCATTTCTTATTTTATCATATCATTTCATTACCATTATCATTTATCATTTCATCATTCATTTATCATTTCTCATTTTATCATATCATTTCATTACCATTATCATTTATCATTTTTTTACCATTTATCATTTCTCATTTTATCATATCATTTCATTACCATTATCATTTATCATCTTTCTCATATATCATTATCATTTTATCATTTATCATTTATCACTTCATTATCATCCCTATCATTTATCTTTTCATATCCCATTCCTTATCTATCATATCACGATGCATTTCATACATGGAAAATTCAAAAAAATTAACATCTCACATATATATATACATCATCACAATACATTACATCTAGTCACATCACTAGAATCATCCTACATCATAATGATTAGTCCACAAAAATAATAAAAACATATCAAAATCCATCTCATATCATACATGCATACAAGTCACATCCATAGTATATCACAAATGCATCCACATAAAGCATCATCAGAAACATCGCCGCTGCATATCATCGCTCATCAAAATAATACAAATGTCCAAATGACCAATGAAGCTAACAAGGTCAGAACATCATACATAAGACATGATCAAAACTCAATATACATAATGAATCAGCCCCAAATAGCTAACTGGTGGATGCCCCTGAAGGAGCTGGTCCGGAAGGAGGTGGCCTACCACTAGTCCCCTCATCAGGATCCCGTCGAGGCCCTGTAACCTCTCTACCATGTGTTGATGTTCGTGATCGGGTCCTAGTCCTGCTGTGCGATCTGGGATATGGCTCTCACCGCTCGGGAGGGCATAACTTCTCATATCAAACTCTATAGTACTCGGCCTCCCTGGTAGCCTCGAACCCCTCTACAATGGCCTCTCATAAGGAGGTACTCTCTATGGTACCCATCAGCCTCTGTGCTACACCCTTGGCCTCCTGTGCTTGCCATCTAAAGGCATCCCTCTCGGCCTCCAGCTGTGTCACCTGGGAATCAGGAGCAGGCATCTGAACCTGTACCTGTGCCTGAGTCTGAACCTGTGTTTGGGCCTGTGCAAGCTGTGCCTGTAACTACACTATCATACTATGAGCCTATGCTAGCTGACTCTGTAGCTGTGCCTGTAACAGGACTATCATACTCTGAGCTTGCGCTAGCTGACTCTGTAGTTGTGCCTGCTGCCCCTGAAAGGTCTGCACCTGTCCCTGCAAAGCATCTATATGTGCCTGCTGCGATGAGGATGATACTCGAATCACGGTCCAAGGTCTACCACCGGATCTGGTCCACTGAGGAATCTATGCTCTGCCTAGGCTATCCAACCTCTGCTGTCTCCCCTCATCATCCCCATCATCTCCATCATCTCTGTCATCTGAGCTATCCTCCTCCTCCCCATCTTCACTCTCCTCACTCTCCTCTCCCATAGCCTGCTCTCCTCCACCCATAGCCTACTCCCCACTGGCCACACCTCCCTATATCCCTACTCCTGGCTGGGTTGCTACTCTGATCGCCCGTGCCTCATCTGGCCCTATGAACCGTGGAAATGGATGCATATGAAAATATTGCGCATAATCATCCATCATCCCTACGTCCTATACCTCTGGCCTGTCCGCCCATACCTCGGGCTGTAAAGTAGAGTACTCTATATACGCTGCCTGGTATGGAATGCATGGTCCCCATCCCACATCCCCCTTGCGCCGCCCATAATGAGCAACGCCCTGGGGCATCCCCTGCGTGAAACCAAACTGCCTCAGAACCCGTAGTGTCATAAATCTCTCAATAATAAAGGGTGTCTGCCCTATCACGTATCATGGTCTGCACACAAAAGACATCTCTAGGTGATCAGTCGCCCATGCCTTGCAGTCTGTGTAGGGCCTCCATATCATTGCATCGACATCATCCAACACCTGCCACCAATACTCTACCTTGCCCAGCCTCTGCTAGACAACTGCACCAGAATAGGCATATACATAACGCTGCCTTGTGGGTCTAGCTCTCATGCATAATGGTCTCATGACTGCTATGTGCTCCCACGCCCAGATCTGTAGCAAGGTCACTCCACTCGCCAGGCTCGTCGAGCCTCTGTAGACAATCCGATGGAGATCGTGGTACATGTCTGCCAAGACATAGCTACCCCATGCAAATATCTGTGGCTGAGTAATCATCCCCTCCAGCATCCTCCCCCAACCCACTACGAATCCCTTCGACTGATGGTCCGGTCCAAGGAAGCCTCCGACAAATGCAGCCAACACTGCAACCAGAGCGGGATACCTGCTAAAATCATCCTAGTCTATCCAGTAACCATAAATGCCGAGATCGCCGCATATCCGCTACAACGCCGCGGTCCCACCAATCTCCTTGTGGTCATAAACCACAAGGGCACCAACAACCAGAATCCCCAAAATCTGATACACGTCCTCAGGTGTCACACTCATCTCACCCGTCGGCAAGTGGAAGGTGTTATGCTCTGAATGCCATCTCTCGGCCAAGGCCATCAATAGCCCCCTGTTGGCCCGAATACCTCACGGCATGGCCAACAACGGTCCCAATCCACAGTCTGCTATCACCTGTAACTCTATAGGAGTCAGCTCTCCTATCCACTCCCAACATAGTGGGAACTGCTCTCTGATCTGGAGGCTTTTGAAAGCCTCCTATTTTGTTCGACCATCACAACAACAAAACACATCAATCAGACCCATATCACATGATCTATCTACCCAACATAACATATCAATGACCCATATCAGGAGCTACATCAATCTATCAGCAGGTCCAATCAATCTACTCTATCATCATTTACTATTTGTTTTTCTTTTCAGGAAAGCAAATTTATCAACACACATATCAGTTTCTATTTGTATTTCACTCATAAATGCAAATTTTTATCTCCATTTTTACTATTTGTTTTCTATCACAGAATACAAATTTATCACACATCTACTCTTTGTTTTTCAAAATCACGAGAAGCAAAGTTATCAAAATCAATCATTTTACTCTTTGTCATTCGTCACAAAGTTATCAGCTATCTACTCTTTGTTTTCTATTTTGAAAGCAATGTTTTCAGTTCTCTATCAAATTTTCTATCCTATCAGCATGATGGCCCTACAATTTACCTATCTATTGACTAAGGAAGCATTTTAATCATCATTTTTCATCACATAAGAATTTTGGGAAAAATTTCCTAAATGCGCAATTATGTTGCCCATATGTGCTAAAAACCCATATGCGCTAATGTTTTTCTCCTATGCGCTAAACTATTTCCTCGATGCGCTAAAACTCCTCGTGCGCTACTCTATCTCTCGGATGCGCTACTCTAACTACCCGATGCGCAACTCTAACATTTTTGGACCAAACCCTAAATGCGTAGTTCTGTGCCCTAGATGCGCTAAAACACCTACCTACCCAATTTCGCCCTATATGCGCAACTCTATCTATCGGATGCGCTAAAAGATCAGTTTTTAACCTATTCCTCGATGCGCTACAGAATTTCTTAAATGCGCTAAAATATTTGTCGTATGCGCTAAAACTATTCCTAGATGCGCTAAAACATTCCAAAAATTTTTAATCCGATTTAAAAACAATGCAAAATCCGAGCTAAAAAGCCAAATTTGACAGCATAGACGGTTCGAATCACTCACCGGTGGTCCGTATGCAGCTAGTCTCTGGTATCGTCGCGCTCGCTCGAATCTATGCCTGTGAACGGGGATCACCATCTCGCCAAGTCACTCTCAGAGCTCAATTTTTACTGTAGCAGCAGGGTGAAAATGACACTTCATTTCACCCCTTTTACCTTATAAGGGTCTTTTTAGGAGGGGCATTAATGGCATTTTCTAGTTTTCATCCTCTTTTTCACTAGGGGCATCGGACATCTCATCTATCAGGAGCTAAATCACTGTTCCCCTATCCCTATCAACTTCTTCTTCTGTGATTTATCTCTCGAGGGGGCATCATTGACAATCAAAAAAATTAGAAACATATCAGGGGCAAAATTTTATTTTTCTTTGAAGCAATGTGTTTCACACATCATTTCAAAGAGGGGCAAAATGTATATGCATAAAAATGGTCATGTCTATAATCTTGGCAATTAATTAAATATTTATTATTTAATTATTTCTTCTAAAGTCCTCTACATATGATTAAATTTAATTAATTTAATTATATTGTTCATTCATCTTATTCTTCTTTCATAATTAAATAAATTTATTTTATTTAATTATTTTCATATGTCCACTTAATTAATTAAATAAATACATTCTATTTATTTAAATTAATTATCATTTGTTTGAATTTAAATTAAATCTTTGATTTAATTAAATTTAAATATCTCTTTTCTTCTATTTTAATTTCTTCTTCTAATTAATTAAATGTTTCATTTAATTAATTTCATAAAAGTGATTTAATTAAATAAATCTTATTTAATTAAAAATATCATATGCTTTCTTCCTAAATCAAAATTAGGTATTTTACCTAATTGTGCAATCTTCTCATATCATAATTAAATATTTTATTTAATTATGGGATATTCTGCTTTTTTCAATAAAACATGATTAAAGCTCTCTTCTTATCACAAGCTTTCTTTTGCTTTTAAAAGCTTAATTAAATATTTTATTTAATTAAGAAAAGTTGAATGTCCTCCACAAATAAATAATTGATTTTTTTAAATTAATTATTTATCAGCTTTAAATCTTTCTTTTATTCTTTTAAAGAAAGATGATTTCTTATCTTCTCTTCTTTTTCCTCTTTCATAATAAAATAGAAAAATATGGTTTTAGGTTTCTTCTATTTTCTCTTCAATTTCATCTTTCTTCAACCATTCGATCTACCAGGAATTATCACAACCGTCAATCGAGACAGCCAATCAAAATCAATCGAAAAACTCTATAAATACCTGTGTGAATCTAAGCATTGGTAATAGGCAATTAATTAGAGTTTATGCATTTAGTTCATTTAGCACTTTAATCTCATAGCATCATGTTTATTTCAAGTTGATTACTTCCAATCACCATCTTAGCTTAATCTTGCATCTACATCATAGCAAAATCTCATTTTTTAGGAAGACAGTTTGTTGAGCCTAGCCTACAATCTGAGAACACAAAGTTGGAATTGACAAAAACACTAAAGATAGAGGATGATAGGATGACAATGGAAGCAGGATACTGAGTTTGCGTCTCTTTTCCTTTTATATTCTGTTTTGTTATAATGTCCTATTGGTGTTTTTGAATATTTGTTTCAATTCATTTACGCATCTATTTTTCATACACACACAAGCCACCACCATCATATCATCAACCATCCCCAAAATATCTCAAAACATGATCTCTCAAGGACCAAGCACATCAATCGCACCATCCACCACCCAAATCCCAATCATCAATAAGATGGTGCCTTTCATCACCACAACAAACACCATTCCAAATCCACCATCACCACCTAATTCAAAAAAATCAAATCAATACAACATTGTGTTGTAAGGCACTCAACAAGCTTCCTATTAGAAGGCACTCCAAAAAATCAAAAAATGACAAACTACACAATGAGTCACTCAACAAGTGCCAACACAATTATCTACAAAACAAGTTGCTCAAGCCGCTCAAGTCACTCAACCCGCTCAAGCTGCACAAATTGCACAAGCTTCCCAATAAGCACAAGCCCAGGCTCAAACACAAGCATAAGTGCAAGCGCAAGCACAGGCACAAGCACAACACCTCGCACAAGAACAAGAAACCCAACAACAAGCATACCAGTAAGCATTGAAGCAATACCAAGGGCAGCAAGAAACAACCTAATTAGTAGCCCAACAAAAAGCAGTGTTGGTGTAACAACAACAAGCACAACAACAGTCACTATTAGCTCAACAACAACAAGACCAACAACAAGTGTTGTTGGTATAGTAGCAATTGCAAGCATACTTAGCACAAAAAAAAGTGCAAGCACCATCTACCAATACACCAACCAATCCACCTATCCCACCAACAATTGAACCACCACAAAACATCTTCACTCCACCCCCTGATCTACAAAACAATGTGATAGCATGAATCAAGTTGCTCTTGCAACAAGTGCTTGATCTTTAGTCAAGGGAAACCATGAAGACAACCAACAAATTGTGTCCTTATTTGTTTGACAAGAGTCTTGCAATGAAACCATTCCCAAATGGATTTGAAATCCCAAAATTTGATAAATATTGTGGAATGGGAAACCTTGAAGATCACGTCAAGAATTCCAAGTGCATGGCATGGAAGTAGCATATGGCAATACATATCTGATGCAGCTATTTCCTAGAAGTTTGGCTGGCCAAGCCATGGAGTGGTTCTCTTGCCTTCCTCCTAGAATCAAAAAGTTCCAAGAGATAGTAAACGCATTCATCAAAAATTACGCATTCAATATCGGTATGGATGTCATTCTAGAGGAACTATCAACTCTGAAACAAGGTAAGCACGAATCATTTTCAGCCTTCTTACAACAATGGTGATCCAAGGCCAATCAGAGAAAATGGGCCATGCCTGAAGAACAAGTAGTTTGCACCATCATCTCAAATCTCAAAGGATCCTTGTAATTACATCTCAAAGTGCAAGGTATCACCACATATGACCAATTGATCTCCAAGGTGCTTAACATTGAATGAGCCCTTATCACTTAGGGAGGGTCACCCACATATCCTAAACAACAAAACAATCACCCATCCACCAACTATCATGAACAATCTCGTGAATGGGAAAAGAAAAAAAACATTACCAATGATGGTGTTGTCGACGCCAAAGTTGTCATCAATGCCCCTTGAAAAAACACACCCGCACCCCAACAACAACCCCCAAAAAATAATCAAAATAATTGTCAAACTAACATGGTGACACAATAGCCAAACAATCAAATGATCAACAATCTGAATAATCAAAGGGGACCACCTTAGGGAAACAAAAAATCCCCCAAGTAGAAGTACACATCCCTTGAGGAATCAATTGAATCCATCATGAAGAGGCTAGTGGTGGAAAAACTCATCACAATCCCCACCTATGAAAATTATGAAGAACCATTGGTAAAACTATCATGGTATAATGAAAATAACCTTTGTGATTTCCATAAGATCAAGGGACACACAACTACCAGTTGTATGAGGTTGGAAAACTTGATTCAAGACCTTATTGATGATAAAATAATAAACATGGAACAACAGGCAGGAAATCAAAACCTCAAGATCTACACGAATCCGATGCCGAATCATAACAACAAAGGGAACAATAACAATGATAATGGAAAGAGTATCTTCAAGAGTGTGAATCATGTATACGACCATGTCGTCACATCCCTAGATGAATATTATGCTACTATCACCATCAAAGGAGCCCAGGCTGATTGTGGAGTCACCACAAGAGGCAAAAAAATCACCATTGTAGGGTCATCTCAGCCAAATAGAGCACCCACTTCCAACCCAAGATCTATTCCCAATGGCTATAATGTCCTTGACCAGTTGAAAAGAACCCCAACTCAGATCTCCATCATGGAGTTGCTGAAAATTTCATCTTCCCATAGAAAAATTGTTGATGAAGCATTTTCTTCATCCACTATCTCCACAGATCTTGATGCTGAACAATTCCAAGTTATGGTCAAAAACATCATTACTCCAAACCTTCTTACATTCTTTGATCAAGACTTCCCTGCTCAACCATCTCACACTTGTGCACTCCATCTGGAGGTCCTAGTGCATAAAAACAAAGTCAAGAAGGTCTTAGTGGATGGAGGCATAGGTTTAAACATTTGTTCCCTCAAGCTCATAAAGTCTCTAAAATCTTAGAGGATTCCATTGAAAAAGGAAAAGACATCACAATCAAGGTGTCTGATGATCAAGAAAGAGTGTCTCAAGGCACTATTCAGCTCCCTATTCAAGTAGGGCTAGCAATTATGGAAACCACCTATCAGGTCCTTAACCTTGATTTTCCTTACAATATTCTCCTGGGACATCCATGGATCCATGGAATGCAAGCAGTAGCATCAACCTTCCATCAATGTGTCAAGTTCACATACCAAGGCCAAGAGATCACTATCCATGGGGATCTCGAACCCTTCTCTTAATGGAATATCCTAGAGGAAAAATATTACAAAATCCCTCAAGTTACCAAAAATGATGAGGGCCCATCAACACCATACATTAACCTAGCTACTCTTGCCTCCACTTTTGTGACAGACACCTGCCACCCCCACCATCCCCTCCATCTTCGATATCAAGGTCATAATTCAAGACAATGGGTGTGGGCACTATACAATTCTAAAGAATGCTTTTGTGGTAGGAGAGTTACCACAATCTCCTAGGTCACAAGGATGACCACAATCAAATGATGCCTCCTCATCCCAAACATTCACTGTAGGATCTTCCAACTTAAGAAGTTGGGGTGATCTTAGTCGGGAAATAATAGAAGAGGTCGCATCTCATCTCCTATACCAAGACAATAGACTGACAGTTGATCTACCTATGGATGATAGTAGTAAAGGCTTACAAATGATGCTCACCATGGGCTATGAAAGAAATAGAAAGCTGGGAAAAAATGACAACGAGCTTCTAATACCCATCATTCTTGAGACGTGAATGAGAAATCTTGGCCTCAAATGTACTTCTTCGTGTATAACCATATGTGGCTGAAATTCCCCAGTTAAGAAGGTCCAAAATCCTCAGCAAATGACAGTCACCCTTCAATTTCCCATATCCACTGGTCTACCCTTAGACAATTTCACATTTGACATAACCGATGTCTATAGTAGTAGTGATGATGAAGATCCCATGGCCAACCTACCTATGCTTTTCGAGGACACCACCCTTCTCATGATTAGTACTGTATCATTCAATTCAACTAGTCAAAACCATGAAATCAACCTAGCATACCCCCAGCTCATTGATTAAAACCAACGAGGACCACTGGTTCTAGACACTTTTGAAAATGATGAAGCACTCTCAGAATTCATGGGACTACGAAGCATGATACCATGTGGAGATCACAAGGTTGGGTTTGATATCATTCTAGATACACAAGCTTACTATGGGGAAACAATTGAGTCCTTTAGTTGTAAAAGCGAAAACTTGAGAATAATCTCAAGGTATTTGAGTGAAAACCACACTATGGAACTCTCTGACCCTAAAATAGTAAAAACAAAGGATGAATCCAAGGGTGAAAACCTCTATGAGGCACCCGCAGATGAAGGATTCAATCTCCCCCTCAATGCTCTACATCAGGAAAAGTCAGCCGTTCTAGCTAAGAAGTGCAACCTAGTAAACTTAGGAATAGAGAAAACTCCACATATCACATTCTATGTTGAATCATTGATGTTAGAAGAACAAGAGCTCCTAGCTTCCTTCTTAAGGGAGAGAAAAGTCAACTTGTCATGGAGCTATGCCGACATGCCCAGACTTGATCCAAAAATAGTGGTCCACCATCTATTAGTTTACCTTGAAGCAAAGCTTGTCAGACAAAAGCTCAAGAAAATGCATCCCCAGATAGCCTTGTTGGTTAAAATGGAATTGAAGAAGCTACTTGATGTAGTGTTCATACAACCAATTGACTATCTAGAGTGGGTATCAAATCTGGTTCTTATTTCAAAACCTGATGGGGGAATCTATATCTACATAGACTTCAGAGACCTACATAAGGCATGTCCCAAAGATTACTTCTCACTCCCTAACATTGATATGATTGTAGAAATTAATGTGGAACATGAGATGCTTTCACTAATGGATAGATTCTTTGGGTATAACCAAATTATGATAGCCAAGGAAGATCAACACAAAATGGCTTTTACTTGTCCATGGGGGACATATTGCTGAAACATGATGCCATTTGGCCTAAAGAACACTGGAGCAACATATCAAAGGGCCATGAACTTAATATTTCATGACATGATCCATAATACTATGGAAGATTATGTCAACAACATATTAGCAAAATCTAGAAAGAGAAGGGATCAAATAGCAACATTAAGTGTCATCTTTGACATACTGGAGGAATACAAGATCTGCCTTAATCCAAAGAATTGCCTCTTCAGCATACAATCCAAAAATTTGTTGGGATACATTGTGTCTATGAGAGGATTTTAAATAGATCCTGGTAAGGTAAAATCAATCCTCAATATGGAGGCACTCAAGACTTTGAAGCAGCTAAGAAGTCAACAAGGCAGGCTCCAGTCCATTTTCTGGTTCATAGCTCAGTTAGCAAAAAAATAAATCCAATATTCTCACCTACTCCACAAGGGGGTAGCATACAAGTGGGATGCCAAGTGCAATAATACCTTTAACAAAAACAAGGAATATTTGCTCACACCTCTAGTGCTTATGCCACCAATCCCAAAAAATCCTCTAATACTCTACATATAAGCAACAACAACTCTCTATCCTCTCCTAGCTTAGGATGATGAAAATGGAATAGAGAGGGCCATTTACTACATCAGTTAGACCATGGTAAGGCATGAGTTGAACTATTCCTTCATTGAAAAATATTGTCTAGCAGTAGTGTTTGCCTCACAGAAGTTCAGACACTACTTGTTAACACATAAAATCAAACTCATTGCCAAGATCAACCCACTCAAGTATCTACATTCCAAGGTGGTGCTCACAGGAAGAATGGCCAAGTGGGTCATGATCCTATTAGAATATGACATTGAGTACATAGAGCAGAAGGCTATCAAAGGGAAAGCTATTGTAGAACAACTGGTAGAAGCACCAATGTACTCAGAGAATCCACTAATTTAAGAGTTCCCAAATGAAACCATCTTCAACTTGAACATAGAAAACCACTAGAAGTTGTACTTCGATGGTTCCTACACACAACATGCATCAGGAGCTGGGGTCTTTTTCATCACTCCATAGGGAGACTTCATACGAAGTTCCTACAAGTTGACATTTCCTTGCACAAAAAATATAGCAAAATATGAGGCTCTAACCATAGGACTTAGAATATTAGTGTAGTGGCATATCATGGCTCTCAAGGTGTATAGGGATTCATAGCTAATAATCAATCAAGTGAATGATGAGTATCAGACTAAGGATGACAAGATAACTCCATACAAGAAACTGGTAGAAAGTCTTAAGGAGTCCTTCATTGAGATCACATTTGAACAGATACCTAGAGAAAAAATAGAGTGGAAGATGCCATGGTGACAATTGGATTCCTATTGGATATCCCTTGCAATGTCTCAAAGCATGAATTCCTAGTAGAGTAGCTTCTCATGCCTGCATTCGAGGTACTAGCGTTAGAATTTTTGTGTAAAATCGTTCGTCCTAGTGATCCTTGGTACCATGACATATACACCTATATGAGAATAGGAGTCCTCCCAACTAACATAACCTCAAACCTTAAGAAAACCTTTGTCAAGAAAGCATCCCAGTTTGTCATCCTAGGAGGAACCCTTTACCATAGGAGTATAGAAGGAACCTTGTTATGTTTCCTAAATGCTAAGGAGGCATTGACTGCCTTAACTGAGGTACATAATGGTATTTGTGGTTCGCACTCGAGCAAAATGACCTCGGCCAAGAAATTTCTAAGGACAGGGTATTATTGGCCTACTGTGGAAAGAGAAGCATATGACTATGTAAGAAGGTGTCTACAATGTTAGCAACATGGGGACCTCATCCATGCTACAACTCAAGAGCTTCATCCTATTGTCACACCATAGCCCTTTTCACAATGGGGGTCGATCTCATTGGAAAAATCACTCCCACCTCATCCAATGGCCACAAATTTATCATTACCACCACTGAGTACTTCATCAAGTGGGTGGAAGCCATCCCCATGACATACATCATTGGAAAGAAGATATCAAAGTTCATCCTGAACTACTTAATATGTCAATACAGTGTTTCCCAAGCTATAATCTTAGATAATCGACCACCATTCAAAAATTTGGATGTCCGTGACCTATGCAAAAAATTCAAAATCCAACATTGATTTTCCACCCCATATTATCTCCAAGGCAATGGACAAGCAGAAGCCACCAATAAAACCATTATGAAAATCCTCAAAAAGATAGTCAATAACATAGGTTGTGACTGCCATCTGTAGTTAAATCCCGCCCTCTAGGCCTATCGAACTAGCATCTACACACCCATAGGTTCAACCCCATTCTCCTTGGTCTACAAATCATAAGCCATATTACCCATTGAGATCGAGCTCCCGTCACTGAGAATATCACTGTAAAATCTCATCACGAATGAAGAATAACAAGTATCAAGACTGAATGAGCTAGATCTACTGGATGAATGATGAATGGAAGCATTGAACCATTTACAGGTCTATCAGAATTGACTCAAGAAGAGCTATAACAAGAAGATTAGGAGTTAGACATTCCAAGTTAGAGAACTAGTGCTGAAGGATAATTAGAAGAATGTCCCAAATCCAAATGGAAAAGGAAAATTTGACTCCAACTAGTTGGGACCATTTTTTATCACAATGAGCTATAAGTCAGGGGCATATCAATTATCAACACCCAAAGGGGAACCTCTGTAGGAGCCCATGAACAACTCCCATCTCAAATAAATTTATGCCTAAATATTTCAAGGTATAGAAGCAAAAATAAATAAAAATTGAAAATGTCCTGAAAAAATGATCACCTTGGTCAAAACCTAGCAAACATGCATCTTGGTGACAATTAAAAAATCAAAAAAGCAAAAAATCCAAAAAAGTCAAAAAAAGGATTAAAAACAATAAAGAAAAAAATCATCCTCTAGTGAAAACCACTTTGGTGGCACTTTGGGCAAGTACCTCAGTGAAAACCTAGAAAATAGGTGCCTCATGTAAATAAGCACTTTCCATCCACTCAGATCTTCATGACTCATTTTGCGTCATCCATCCATTGAATTCCATATCTTCATCCATCACCCATCTGCATCTGCATCATAGCTTGGTCCTATGTTTGTGTCATGATCCCTCATAGTATTACTCATCCCATTATCAAGGTCACTTTATCCTACCTTTATCAGAGTATTCTATTGCATCACATTGGGGGCATGTTCTTATCCGATCAGATTCGTGTATGTTCTTGAGATCGCAAAATCATAAAAACCAAAAAAAAATAAAATCAGAAAATCCAAAAACATCAGAAAATCAAAATCCAAAAATAGGTTAAAAATTCAGTCAAAAAGTTAAAAAATAGAGTTGTCTTGTCGAACTACAGGTCTCTGAGCCTTGAACATAGGCAAGGTTGATCTTTGATCATCCCTCGAGACACTTAAGTCACTCCTCTAGGAGTATGTCATAATAAACTGGCAGTCCATTTGTTCATATCTCGTCAATAATCGAGTTTGTGTCAGTCGAACTACATGGTATCTACGTGTATAACGTAGGGAAGGCTAATATGTTGATCAGCCCCTGAGGCCCCTAGGATAGGTCTTTAGGTTAGTCTCTTGGTCAAAATCTTATAAAAGCCCAAAACATTTGAAAATTCAAAAAATCAAAAAATTTGTAAAATCTTGAAAATATCAAAAATAGCCTCAAAACATTTCAAAAACATCAAAAAAATTGAAAAAATCCATTTGTCTCATCTTTCTTTCACCCACAATAAACATCACTCATAATAAACAATCGTCATCTTCAACCTTTGGTAAAACAGTCAGAAACAAGTCTAGCAGGACAAAAGTGAAAACTTAAGCGTCAAAAGTCTCAAGTCTAGGTCAGTACGTAAACAAATTGGTCAACTCTTGGTGTCAATAGCCTATCATCCAATCAGTCCCATATCAAATCATCTGATATTGTCATGTCCTAGGATGCATGCTTCCTACAATGGACATCAACATCAGACATCACCGTAGTTTAGTCTCAGCTAGTGGTATTGAACAACATTAACTTGTTTGTTTGCTTTATCTTTATCTTGTTGAATTTACCTTATTGTGCTCATTCCAAGGACCTCTCAATGATATCCAAATGAAACAATTTAGAGAAATAGGAATGAGGAAACGATCATTATATTTTTATCTGTTGTGTTTGTTGGATATTCTTGTAATATAATTTGGTTATGCATGCTTTGCTTAGTTTGTAGGGAAGGTGTTTTAGGTGTCTTGTTGACCACATAGGAAGGCTTGCTTTCTATGTTTTCATCTAGGATGTCTGAAATATCCGAACTACATTCTGAGTAAGGTTTTGTATGTAAGGTGTGAACAAGAGTACTCCTATTTGATTGTCAAGTCAAAGTCTCTCACACTAGGTACAATGCCATCTTGTTTCTTTATACCTTGATGCATCATGCCTATGTGTGTTATCAAACATAAGGTATTGGCCCTTTGAAATTCCCAACTCCTCAGTATGCATCATCATCATCATCATCATCATCTCGTGTCTTATTGTAATCTCTTGATTTATTCTATCCTCTTTTGCGCTAACATGGTACCATGATAGTTAATCACAAATCATTATTGTCATTGCATACATCCCGCATCCACAAATCCAGCATATTGCATAATGCATATCATATATGAAATATTAAATCATATCACATGCATTTCATTTCTATAATATAGATTGGTTATTCAAATAATTTCATCATTTACACATTTGCATCATCATAGTCATAAATCATATAAAACATCAATTGCATTCATCATATCATATCATCATCATAATATCCATTGACCAAACATAAGCACCATATCATCATCATAAGCATCATATAAATACATCACCATATAAGGCATGAGAAAAGATAAGAAACGAGATTACATTTCATCCATTAGGGGCATAATATAGATCTATTAGCTACATAATCATTGCATTTTGCATCATCATATCATAACAAAAATGATATCAAAAAAGAAAGCATCACATAGAACATAATGCACATCATTGCTTCACATCATAAAGTCACACATCACATAGCATCATCATCACATAAAGCATCATATGAGAAAACATCATAGCATCATTTACATCACATTACACAACATAGAGAAATAAAAGCCATCCATAATGCATAAAGTAGAATAGGACATATCATATTGGATAAGTATCATCTCATATATCATCAAAGTAAATAAACTGTCATGGTACAAAACAATTGGATCAAGTGTGTATCAAATATATAAGTACAAGGGTCCATTGGGGCTATAAAAAATGAGCCCATCGGGAGAAAAAAGAATCCTGTCTTTGATCAAAATTGAAGGTTAGCCCTATTGGCTGTTGCCCTCACCACCTGCTCTCTCCTTGTGATCCTCTGTGTGTCTGTGGCCTATCCTCTGTGAAAAATCTAGCACTTGAGTTGCTCTCAGCATGACCTGGTAATAATGCAACCTATAATAGTCAGCCTCCTGGATGGCCTCCTTGTATGATCGAAGTGACATCATGCTCCAGGAGGAAGATGCAGACATACTCTCTATCTATTGTCGTCTACCCATCTTTGCCACTTCCTGCAGCTCCACAACCTATAGCTCCATAGCCAGTCTTTGCTGGATTTCCTAGTCCCGCTCTACCTGCATTTGATCTCTCTCAGTTGTAAGTGCCTATACCTAGGCTTGTAACTACAAAATTTGGCCACTCTAGGGTCTAGCTGGAGAGGTGGCTACATAGGTGGCTGATCCTAGCTCCTGTCTCTGGTTGGTGTCAGGACCCTATCCTATCATCCCTAATCCTAATCTTGCCAACTCGAGTCTAGATCCTGTCTCTATTAGTCCACTTGTAGATCTAGGAGTGGATGATCCTATGGCCCCCTATCCTGATCTAGCTAACATGGTGGTTGTCCTCCACCTCCTTAGCCCCCATCTCTTTCCCCTTGGCCCCATCCTGCTCCCCTTCCTTTGGCTCTATGTCGGGCAGATGGTGTCCCTAGCATTGTCAATCTAAGAGGTGCCCAAAACTAGTCTCTATATTCCTGTGGGGTCCCCAGATCGGCCTATCCCTTATCATATGGCCATGGCCTAGCCACCAACTACATAAAACTATACACTATTTCATGTGAAGGTATATATTGGCCCCAGGAGCTATGGCTCATCATCCCCTATGAGTCTAATAAACTCAAGGATCATGAGTTGAACTATCTTACACATGATCTAGAGTTAGCCATCATGGTTCATTATTTGATGAGGTGGAGGTACTTTCTATTGGAGCATCGGTTTGAGTTGCACAGTGATCACCATAGTATAAAGTATATTTTCTTGCGACCAAATTTGAATGCTAGCCAGAGATGGTGGATGGAGATCTTGTGTGAGTATGATTTTGAGGTGAAGTATATCCAAAGAAAGGAGAATGTGGTGATGGATGCTCTTAGTCAACATAGACATGAGCTTTTAGTAGTGACTCTTGGAGTAGACTTGAGGAGTCATATCCTTACAACACTTCCTACAGATAGTTGGTATCAAGAGGTGAGATCTGAGGTTGAGTCAAGTAGAGCTTTGGAGGGTAGATTTGCAAGTCATTCCCTTAAGTCAGATGGTCTGTTGCAACACTTGGGTCCCATTTATGTTACTTCATTAGGGGGTCTTCATACTTTAATCATGTCAGAGGCACATTGGGCACCCTATTCATCTCATCCGAGTGTCAATAAGATGCACACAAACCTCCGTCAATTGTATTTTTGGGCCAGTACAAAGAGGGATATTGCTGATTTTGTGTCAAGGTGTTTGGAGTGTCAGAGAGTGAAGGAAAAGCAACAACACCCCGCAGATCTTTTGTAGCCACATCTTATTCCTAAATGGAAATGGGACATCATTTCATTGGATTTTATTGTTGGTTTTCTAGTGTCTTCTCATTGGCATGATTCCATCATGGTCAATGTGGATAGGTTGACTAAGGCGGAACACTTCTCTCTTGTTTGATCCTCATACAATGCTTCTTTACTAGCCAAAATTTTCATGGAGGATATAGTCAGGTTGCACGAGATTCCTCATAGAATTATCTTAGATAGAGATCAAGTGTTGACTTCAGCTCTTTGGATGTCCTTGTAGCATGCATTGGAGACTTAGTTGAACTTTAGTTCAACTTATCATCTGGAGGCTGAAGGGAAAACCAAGATTGTTAAATAGGTCTTGAGGATATGCTTTGAATGTATGTTATGGATCAGTGGTATCATTGGGAAGATTACCTATATTTGGTGAAGTTTGCATACAATAATGGATACCATTGTTCAATTGGCATGCCTCCTTTTTAGGAATTGTATGGTCTTCCTTGTTGAATCCCATTAAGTTGGGATCATCTTGAGGATAGAGTACTTATTGGACCATAGATGCGTCAGGAGATGGAGTAGCAGGTTGTTCACATTAGGGAGCATTTGGTGGTAGCCTAGGATAGACAAAAGAAATATGCAGATGCTCATAGGGTTGATCACTAGTTCTCTATTAGAGACTGGGTATTCTTGCGGGTGCATCCGCGAAAGTGTCTGATCTATTATAGAAAAGGCTCTAATTAAGGTAAAACCATGCTTTGTGAGGCCATTTTGAGGTTTTTGAGAGGATTGGTTCTATTTCATATCATCTTGTTTTTCCACCTAGTCTATCACCCATTCATGATGTGTTTCACATTTTTGTTCTTAAGCAATATTATCCAGATATTTCTCATGTTCTTGATTGGAATTCCTTATAGGGAGAGGATGGGTAGTTGGCTTTGGAGCCCATGGGAATTCTACAACACAAGAGACACCCTCAGGAGTCGAGACATTGTGTATGTGAGGGTCTAATGGGATCCTAATGATGAGTCTTTAGCTACTTCAGAGGATGCACCCCGGATGGGAGAGTTATACCCTTATCTGTTTGCAGGCTTCCAGGGGTAAGCCTGGTTCTAGGGGGGATGTAGTGCCCCACATTTTTTTCTCTGACACACTAATATTTGTTTGTTTTGGATTGGGACATTATGATACTTTCCTTGATGTTGGATTCACTATTATGATGATAGTTTGATGACACTTTTATCACTAGTATATGGATTTATTTGATTATGTGGATTAATCTTACTGTAAGTTCCATGTGTGATCATCTAGTGATTGTTTTGATCATGTTGTTAGCATTTGATTATTGTGCTTTGATGTATTTTCATGAAGGGGAATGGTGTCGCATCACTCACTTGTGAGTGCCTTGTGACACTGTGACTTTCCTTTCACGGTGTGCCTAACTATATGACTATGCATATGCTCAACTGTGTTGTTTGCCATAGGTTGTAGGTGCTAGACATCGACTCCACCTGAATTGATAGGTCTAAGTGTGCCTTAAACCCAATGGAAATTATTGAATGGAGATATCATGTGGTCCCTTGCTTCAACCATCATCCCTGACGAGAATGAGTATCTATTTGTCACACCTTGGAAGTGTTGTTTCTATGTGGTTTGGTCCATCTTTATTGTCGAGGTCTTTCTTTTTGACTTTTCCTTGTGGTCAGGTATTGATTTTTATTTAGTTCACTTGATTTAAATTTGGTTGATTGGTGTTTTGATTAATTACTGCATTAAAGTAAAGTTATTAAAGTTAAAAAGGAATTTTGATAATCAAAATAAATGCTTTCAGATAATTGTAGTATTGATAAAATGAAATATTATTAATGCTTTTATTAAGTTTAAATAAATTAAGATTATGTCTTAATAAAGAAATATAAAAAAATAAATATAATAATGATGGTGGTGCATGATAATTATAAAATAAAAATAAAGATATTGTTGACTATAGTGGATAAATAAAAAATAAAATAATTAAATTAAAGAAAGGTTGTATGCAACAACATGCAATGAGGAGTGGTTAATAAATTGGTTATTTGGCATAAAGAAAGGGGGATTTTAACAATATCTAGAAAAAAAAGGTAATCTTGTTTCTTCTTCCCGTGAATGTTTCTTGTTCTTGGAGGCTTTCTTCTAGTTTCAAAGGTTTTGGAATTGGGTTTCTGCCATGTATGTTGAGTTTTTGAAGTGTGTTGAATCTACAAGCTAGGAGTGGTGAGCTCAACATAAAATGTTCCCTCTGGAAAGTGGGAGAAACTAGGTTCCATTGCTAATCTCAATTCTAATTTTGTAGAAAATGGAAATGGAGTAATTGTGTTATTTGAAACAAACAATTCTTGCTAATTTCTGAGTTGTGTAATTTAAGAGATTCATTATTTGGAAATTTTCTAAGCCTTTCTTGAAAATTGAATTGTGCTTATTCTATAAATGTCAAACAGCTATTCAAAGCCCATTTATTTTGTTACTTTCTCTATGTTTTCTCTAATTTGACTGCAAATTAGCAGAGCATCTCATCTGCAATGTTTGATAGATTCTCCATCCATTATTTCATTTTATCCTCTAGCTATTTTCTTGCTTACCTTCAAAAGTTTTCTCATTAGCTACATAGTCTTTGGTTTTGCATGCTAGAATTATCGGATTTCCCTATCATTGTATTTTATTGAGTCTTTAAACTCCATGGCCAGTTGGCCACTCTCTTTCACTTTCTTCTATCTCCATGGGATTGGGTACTTTATCTCTTTGCTAGAGTTATTATGTAGCGTCTTTTAGTTTTTTGAACACGTGCTCATTCCTAGTGCCTTCATTTTGACAACAAGTAAATCGATTCTCATGCTTGGAATGTGATCAAATATATTGTAAGTTGAGTCCTTGTTTTAGAAGGTGATTTTAATTCAGTGTTTATGCTTAAGATCACAAGTTGAATTATCCTACGCATGATTTGGAGTTAGTGGTCATGGTTCATCCTTTGATGAGGTGGAGGAACTTTCTGTTGGAGCATTGATTTGAGTTTCATAGTGATCACTGTAGTATAAAGTATATTTTCATGCAACCAAATTTGAATGCTAGGCAGAGATGGTGGATGGAGTTCTTGTGTGAGTATGATTTTGAGGTGAAGTATATCCAGGGAAAGGAGAATGTGGTGGTGGATGCTCTTAGTTGGAATATACATGAGCTTTAAGTAGTGACTCTTGGAGTATACTTGAGGAGTCACATCCTTACAACACTTCCTATAGATAGTTGGTATCAAGAGGTGAGATCTGAGGTTGAGTCAGGCAGAGCTTTGGATGGTAGATTTGTAGGCTACTTCCTTCAGTCAGATGGCCTTTTGAAACACTTGGGTTACATTTATTTTCCTTCATTAGGGGGTCTTCATACTTTAATCATGTCAGAGGCACATCAGACACCCTATTCAGCTCATCCAAGTGTCAATAAGATGCACATAGACCTCTATTAGCTATATTTTTGGGCCGATACGAAGAGGGATATTGTTGATTTTGTGTCAAAGTGTTTGGAGTGTTAGAGAGTGAAGGAAAAGCACCAACACCTTGCAGGTATTTTGTAGCCACATTTTGTTCCTGAATGGAAATGGGACACCATTTCATTGGATTTTATTATTTGTTTTCCAGTGTCTTCTTGTCGGCATGATGCCATCATGGTCACTGTGGATAGGTTGACTAAGGTGGAACACTTCTCTCTTGTTTGATCCTCATACAATGCTTCTTCAATGGCCAAAATTTTCATGGAGGATATAGTCAGGTTGCACGGGATTCCTCATAGAATTATCTTAGATAGAGATCCAATGTTCACTTCAGCTCTTTAGATGTCCTTACAACACACATTGGGGACTCAGTTGAACTTTAGTTCAGCTTATCATCCAGAGACTGATGGGCAAACCAAGAGTGTTCATCAGGTCTTGAGGATATTCTTCCAATGCATGTTATGGATCAATAGTCTCATTGGGAGGATTACTAGTATTTCGTGAAGTTTGCATACAATAATGGATGCCACCATTCGATTGGCATGCCTCCTTTTCAGGCATTGTATGGTCATCCTTGTCGAATCTCGTTGAGTTGGAATCATCTTGAGGAAAGAGTACTTCTTGGACCAAAGATACTTCAGGAGATGGAGTAGTAGGTTGTTCACATTAGGGAGCATTTGGTGGTAGCCTAGGATAGATAAAAGAAAAATGCATATGCTCATAGGTTTGATCGTCATTTCTCTACTTGAGACCGGGCATTCTTGCGGGTGCATCCATGAAAGAGTTTGATCTGTTATAGAAAAGGCTCTAATTAAGATCACACCATGCTTTGTTCAGCCATTTGAGGATTTGGAGAGGATTCGTCATGTTTTGTGTCATCTTGCTTTGCCACCTAGTTTATCGCCCATTCATGATGTGTTTCACGTTTTTGTTCTCAGGCCATATTATTGAGATATTTCTCACGTTCTTGATTGGAATTCCTTACAGGTAGAGGACGAGTAGCTAGCTTTGGATTCCATGGGAATTCTATAGCACAGGAGAAATCCTTAGGGGTTGAGACGTTGAGTAGGTGAGAGTCCAATGAGATCCTAATGTGAGTCTTTAGCTACTTCAGAGGATGCACCCCAGATGCAAGATTTATACCCTTATTTATTTGCAGGCTTCTAGGAGTAAGCTTGGTTCTAGGGGGGATTTAGTGCCCCATAGTTTTTTCTCTGTCATATTGATAGTTGTTATTTTTGGATTGGTACATTATGAATCTTTCCTTGATGTTGGATTCACTATTATTATGATAGTTTGATGATAATTTTATCACTGTGTTTCATACTTATGCTATCACTAGTATATGGATTTATTTAATTATGTGGATTCATATTACAATGAGTATCATGTGTGATCATCTAATGATTGTTTTTATCATGTTGTTAGCATCTGATTATTGTGCTTGGATGTATTTTGGTGAAGGGGAATGGTGTTGCATCACTCACTTGTGAGTTCCTTGTGACACTGTGACTTTCCTTTCACAGTGTGCCTGACTGAATGACTAAGTATATGCTCAACTATGTTGTTTTCCATAGGTTGCAGGTGCTAGGCATCAACTCCTCCTGAATTGATAGGTCTGGGTGTGCCTTAAACCCAATGGAAATTATTGAATGGAGATAGCATTTGGTCCCTTGTTCCAACCATCATCCTTGACGAGGATAAGTATCTGTTTGTTACACCCTGGCAATGTTGTCTGTATGTGGTTTGGTCCATCTCTATTGTCATGGTCTTGCTTTTTGACTTTTCCTTGTGGTAAGGTATTGAGTTTTATTTAGTTCACTTGATTTAAATTTGGTCGATTGGTGTTTTGATTAATTACTGCATTTAAATAAAGTTATTAAAATTAAAAATGAATTTTGATAATCAAAATAAATGCTTTTATATAATTAAGGTATTGATATAATGAAATATTATTAATGCTTTTATTAAGTTTAAATAAATTAAGATTATGTCTTAATAAAGAAATATAAAAAATATATATAATAATGATGGTAGTGCATGATAATTATAAAATAAAAATAACTTAGATGTTGACAATGGTGGATAAATAAAAAAAAAATAATTAAATTAAAGAATGGTTGAATGCAACAATATGCAATGAGGAGTTGTTAATAAATTGGTTATTTGGCATAAAGAAAGGGGGATTTTAACAATATCTGGAAAAAAAGTAATCTTGTTTCTTCTTCTTGTGAATGTTTCTTGTTCCTGGAGGCTTTCTTATGGTTTTAGAGGTTTTGGAATTGGGTTTCTACCATGTTTGTTGAGTTTCTTAAGTGTGTTGAAGCTACAAGTTGGGAGTGGCGAGCTCAGCATCAAATGTTCCCTCTAGCAAGTGGGACAAACCAGGTTCCATTGCTAATCTCAATTCTAATTTTGTAGAAAATGGAAATGGAGTATTGTGGTATTTGATACAAACAATTCTTGTTAATTTATGAGTTGTGCAATTTAAGAGATTCAATGTTTGGAAATTTTCTAAGCCTTTCTTGAAAATCAAATTGTGCTTGTTCTGTAAATTTCAAACAGCTATTTAAACCCTATTTATTTAAGAGATATTCCATTTATTTCATTACTTTCTCTATTTTTTCTCCAATTTGACTAAAAATTAGCAGAGCATCTCATCTACAATGTTTGATAGATTCTCCATCCTTTATTTCATGTTATCCTCCAATTATTTTCTTGCTTACCTTTGGAAGTTTGCTCATTAGCTACATAGTCTTTGGTTCTGTATGTTGGAAAATTTGGGTAAGTGCACCAAGATGGTTCCCAAAAAAGGGGCTTAAGTGGCAACTTTTTTTCTGAAATCAAGAAATACTGACCTTAGACGTGAAATTGAGGATAGCTACACTCAAAATTTTTTGATGGAACAAAAACAAGGACCACAGTGCTCCGAGTCTACTTTCTAAACTACTAATTTCTTTTGAAAAGGTTGAGATTAAGGGGTTCAAAAGAGGGACACACACAAAGTGATGTTGTTTCTATCAAAAAAACATAACATTCAACTCTTGTGTGACCCGAGCATTATGGACTTTTTTTTAGTATTTTTGAAATCGCTCCAGTTGTAGTTAGATTCAGTATGTAGTAAGGACTAGATATTTTCTGATAATTTTTTATGAATATTTGATTTTTTATTAATTTTCTAAGTGGGTATTTTGGCCGTGCTGATATCATTGGTTGGTAATCAATGTCTTTTGTCAATACTGAATGCTCAAGTTTATATTGATAGACATAATGCATATTGAGAGATTGATTTATGTATTGTGATTTCATTTAGAATATAATTTAATTTAGACATTCATTATACTCGATATTTTTGTAAAATGTATGATAGAATTGTAGATTTTTTTTTATTGCTAGCATTCGATATACAAGTATCATATATATATATATTTCATAAATAAATGGAAAGAATTTAACCAAACCTTCAATTTGAGATCCCATCAATCCATTGTTAGAGGAATGAATTCACATCTTAAGGAAGTATCGAATCATACTGACCTGATCATATTCAATGAATACGAAATTTTCTTGGTCATCGATTATTGACCACTTAATGCATATGTGTTTTGTGTAGTATTCAATAATATTGAAGTTTGAAGTAAGAGTAATATGTTGATTTCCAGATTATATAAGTTATGCTTATATGTGTATGTAGGCATCGGTTGTAACATAATCCGTTTAGAAGAAAACTAAATTTTGTTTTGTTGCTTGTACATATTTACATATGCATGTATGTATATATATATTTGAATATATATATACAAATATATATATGTATATATATACATATATATATGTGTATATGTATATACATATATATACATATATATATATACATGTTGCAAACATGGAAAATATACCAACACACTTGATCCTGATTACTAACACCATTTTGACCTAAATCATCTTCTTAGCTAATCATCACTCTCCGTCCCTTAATTAAATAAATCATTATTTATCTGACTAAGTCATTCTTGGTTATCATGTGAGGTGAAAATGATATATTCCATGGACATTTTGGTTGTTTGGCTATTAGCATTGGATGTTGTGTTGTTTTGTGTTATGGAATTTTTTCTTGGTTATTGTTCAATATAGGAGTCTTTAGTGCTAGGGTTGGCTTCCAGGGGCTAGGAGGGAGTTTTGTTATTTGAGATGACTCTTTTGACTGTTTCATTTTGCAATTGGTTTGGCAGTAAATTTGTGTGCTCACAAGGTGGTTTATGCCTTGCAGTGTGTAATGACTCTTGTGATTATGTTATGTGTTGCACTAATTTCTTTTGACTATGATATGTGAGCATCATGAGCAATTCCTTTCTCTATCTATGGAATTATATGGATTAATTTTACCTTCCATGATGGTTTTACCTTGCTTATTGCTTTGGGTCTCTAGCTGCATGTAAGGGGAGTGGCTCTCAATGGGGGCCAAAATCCAAAGTGGTGTCCAGGGTAACCCATTTGAGAGTTCCTTAATCTAGTGATAACCTAATTAATGAGTTAGGGGTTGAGTAGGTTACACATTAATCAAGATAAGTGAATGCCTCACCTATGCTTGTAGTGCCCGTTTAGGCTAAGGATGGGTTGAGAAGGCCAGGTTGGCAAGACCAACTTCTTTGTACTCACAAAAGGAATATTGGTTCCAAATGTGTCACCCTATGGTGCCAACGTCTAGTGAGTGACAGTCAAGGTAACCATAGATGGGGGCCAACGTCTAGTGAGAGACTGTCAGGGTAACCCATCTCAGGACCATGCGATGACACTCTTCCCTATGTAGACTATCATTACCTTGTTATGTTCTCTCCCTTTGGTATGTGATATCCTCTTGAAGCAATGCACATTCTTAGTGTTGTTAATGTTGTTGCAGTGTCAGATTGGACTCCTGATTTGACTTGTTATGTCAGTTTGTGGTCATCTTGTTTTTTTGTTGTTGTGGTACCTTGTGTTATCTCCTACCATAGGGGGTGGACCTCAAGGTTCCACATGGTTGGGAGGTTTGTGGTTCTTCCTCCATTGGGTTTCCCTTGCTCTTGTTTGTATGTGTGGTGACAACTCATGGTGATATGGACTCCTGCACTTGTTCCAGTTTGAGTGGACTATCATTCATGTACTTGTATTGAACTATAATCATTTGTATCATGTAACAGAATTCAAATGTACTCTCCTCACTTGTATTCAATGAAACATTGTTTTACAAACTATTGTAATGTTGTAACTGACTTGATGAACTCTCTTTTGTAATGGGTAATGTAAATGATGTGCATTGTTTATGTTAGTTAATTGAATTTATTTTGATTGGTATTTATTGATATCATGTTATGGATAATACATATTGGTTAATCATTTAATGTGATGGATTAAATGAACTTTATATTGTTAGATGAAATTTGTTTAATGAGATGATTTATAATTCTTAGGTAAACCACAATGAGTGGGTTACAATTTTCTGAACGAAGAATAATTAGAAATGCTCATCAAAATTTTTAAAATGGTTTACCCCTTCTAATGAAGGGGGTTCAAATGAACCACCCCTTCTAATGAACCCCCCTCCCTTCTAATGAACCCCTTTTGCACCATATAAGGGGGGTTCAAATGAACCCCCTTTTTTCACCTTCCCCTCCATCATTTCAAAAAATTTGCATTTTTTTTACTATCGAAGCTTGGGAAGGAGGTGCAAATGGAGTCAACTCAATAAACCAAGTTGGATGATTGTAGTGATCGAAATGTGCTTTCCAACAACTATAAATTTAATATATATTTTTTTATTTTATATTTTATTTTATATTTTTACTGTACATAGGTTTTTCAGAGCGTCAAGTTAGATGAAAGGAAAAATAGTAGATTACGAGAAAAAAAAGAAAATATATATCCACTAGGTATTGATGTCCTCATTCTAAAAAAAAAGAAAAATTTAATTTCAATACATACCAAAAAAGTTATGCAAGCCAAAGTGCACCTATGTCTAAATTATAAATGTTTTGACTTCAAAACTTAATTAAAAGAAAAATATTCAACAAAATGCTATGAAAAAAAATGAAATCCCTAGATACTTGTGTTACCAACCTAAATTCAAAATAATTAGAGGTTTATCCTTTGTAGAAAAAAAATTATGCGAGCCGAAGTACACACCACTTTTTAAAAATGTTGTTTACTATTAAAAACTAGTTATCAAGGGAGACACAAAAAATTACAATTTAATTTCAATTTTTTTCAAAAAAAATACATTTAAAATCTATAGAAAAAATCTCACAAATCACTAGTTTACATAATTTTCAAATTCCTAATAGTTTACCTACTATAAGTGTGAGAAAGTGAAGTTTTCTCTAAAAATGTTGATTTCAATGTCAAGTTTGGCCAAAAAGTGTAACCCATTATTATGGGATGACCCTCTTATTAGTTTTGGTTATTGGTATTCTATTAGCATTCATGGAACCTTAGAGGACTTAGTTTTATATTACATGTTAGCATATGTTCTGCATTCTCTAGTATGTTTCACTTTAAAAAAAATGTTCCATTTTTTTAGTATTGTAGTGTGTTGTCCTTCGGGGTTTTGTGGTGGGGCGTTACAAGTTGTGTTACCATACCCTATGGTTTGAGTCCCTTTCAACATATTAGGTTTTTTAATATATTTATCTATAAAGATATCTCTTTCAATTTATTTATTTACCTCAAGTACAGATATTTACTAATATGCACATCTACATTTATATTCATCTCTTCATTCTAAGGTGGATATACAATGGTTTCATCATGTAGCCCTTGCTTGAGTGCTATGTTCTAAAATATTTGATTATTTAATTATTCTCCTTGAGGATAGTATGCTATTATCTTCCTTTTGGATTTATTTATTAATTAAAAATTCATCTTTTTTTTTGTTTTTCTACTTATGGATGTAATTTCATTATAATCTCTTTAACCACCTAGGCCATAGATACAAATAATTGACCAATATCTCTATTCTTTTATTTTCCAAGCTCATCCAAGTAACCACTATCAATAGTTTATAGAACCTCTTCTAAAGACTAGGAATTTTTTGAATATGACATTTCATTTATAAAGTTAATAGTTGATATTAAGTTCTATGAAATTACAAGGAATATTATTTTTATGGTGTGATTTTATAGAACTCCCACCCTCATGGAACATTTCTACAAATTTATATTTTACTAGGTTATTAAATCCTATACTACCATTTGTAGACAAAGATTTAATCTCATAATTTCTTTTATCATAATTTTACTCTACTTGTCATATTATAAGAGGAAAAATTATATAGCATGACTAAAATAGTGTTTTGGATATGTCTTTGTTGTTTTTGAAAGTTTTATGTTGTTACTATATTTTTTTTAATATCCTTGATGATGATCTTCTTCTTTACATATTTTTCACTAGAATTGTAGAGCACTCATTCTCCACTTGCTTAAAAATGTTGATAATATTTTAATTTTCCATTGCGATGGATTTATATCCTTTAGTTGATAAATTATTGTGATGTGCATACAATATTAGCCATGGTATACAAATGATTAATGTTGTTATTTTGAATATATTCCACATGAATCTTATGTGCAACTATATATTTTTTCCTTTATAAATATCCCATATGAAATTACGATAATAAAATTATTCTCTTGTTAGGTTTATGGGAAATGGGTTCTCAAGTGAATTAAATTTCACTTCATCTATCCTCATGAAGTTGGAAATGATCTTGTACAAAAAATAGGTTTTCTAAAAATTATTTTACTAGATTTGTAGATATCTATTTGTAGTTTAAATTTCTACATTTGCAAGGATTTCGTACTAAACTAGATTTGTTGGAAAAAAATGGTTTAGTACATGTGAATGTTGAATTTATAAAATTATGTAGATGCACTTCAAAAGTCCACAACCAATATTCTAATATATTTGTGAGAGATTTGTATGTAGTTGGATATAAATTCTATCGGATATCATATCTAGTTGAAAATATCACATTGGATTTATCCCCTTCAAAATATCTAGTTGGTAATAACTAGTTAGAAATATCCAATTGAGAGTCAAATTTTCACAAGATTTACTTATAAAGAATGTTGATCATTTTTTCATTTGTATAAGATCTTATAAAGTTTGTAGTGGACTCAATTTACATGTGGATTTGGTGAGAACTCCATCTAGATGTGAATGCAAATATAGTCTTCTATCTAGTTGGAAATATCCAATCTAGAATATCTTATTGGAAAGATATCTTGTTCAAAGTTGGGTTTCCACGAACTTGATTTTAGACAATTTTTATCATTTTTGAGCACCTTATGGACTTTTATAGCCCAATTGGATATTGTGAAAAATCAGGAAGATAAATGTCTTCCTTTCATGGCAACTTTGAGATCTTAACAATTTATGTTGGGGTCTAAAATACATTCTTATTAGAATATGACCACATTCACTTTGATTATGCTCATTTTCCTTAGACTTTTGGTCTCTAAAATTGCTGACACTAGGGATTAAAAAAAAGCACAAAAAAAGGGGTCTTTATTTTGCTAAATGAAAAATGAGGTATGACAACAAATATATTGACTATGCAAATTTAGTTAATCTCCTTGAAAGAGAACATGAAATCATTTTCTAACATCCCTACTATCTTTGTAGTGGTCTTACTTGAAATGTTTGTAATATCCTTAGATTTGTCTTATTTATTTTAGCATTCCAATCCATATATTCTTAACATTTTTATTAGTATCTTCTTTCTTCCTTACATGAAAATTTTGTGGTGTAGCTTTTGGTATCACAATCTTGTTTGGAGACAACTTATAGTCAAGGGAAATACATACCTTCATCTTTATTGTGTTTTCTCCAAATCACATAGAATGTTTCAATGTCCCCTTTAGCTATGTATATGTTTTCTCTAGGTGAATGGAATGAATCTCCTAGAACAATGTAGAAGTGATTGCCTTCATTTTGTGTATCCAAATTTTTCTCAGCAACAAGTTAAATCCCATCTCCTTATCCATTATGTGGAATATTATTTGGACTATTTCAAATTAAAGAATTACTAAAAGCTTAATTCTTTCCATAGTTTTCTAACAAGATTATTGTATTCTTGTAAAATGTCTCTATAGGGACCATGGTATTCCTATAACCATAACATACTCTTTCAAGAGACAAAATAACATGACATTAATGGTATCTCAGCTATTACCCAAAGTTCTCTTAATGCATGTGTCATACATCTATGCTTATAAATATGGAATGGAATCACCTCTTCCCCATCACTTTAACGTTTGCTTAAGGTCAAAGAAGACCATGCAACTCCACAGTTGGTGAGTTTAGATAAGGTCAACCTAATAGTTTTTTCTTCGAGAGGTGAGGTACTGTAATTTACATACTTTAACCTAATCACATTCAATAAGGCTGCATACCAAGATGGGGAATTCTTACGAAGATCAATGACCTAGACTTTTGCGAAGCTTCTCTTGAGATCTCAACAAGACCGTATGGGCCGATGGCACTTGGAGGGGCGTTTATTGCAGAAACCACATGCCCATGATATACCCGACTCATGAGGTTCTTAGACCAGTTCGTTTTGGACTAACTCTACTTGACCGAGCATCCTGGTTCCTCCTCTGGGCCCAGTTGGAATAAATAATCTTGACTGTTAAATTTGTCAGAGTGGATATATACGCATCTAATTCTCATTGCGGAGGTGCATGTTTTGACCTGCGTTGTTTGTTTACTCTTGGCATGAGTTTGTTTTACTATAGAATTTCGAATATATTAAAGTGCTTGTTTGGTATTTTGTTTTTTGGTTTTGAAAGTGATCAAATTGAGACTGTAACTACCTGCTCCATGTCAACGAATTCTACCCATTCCCAATCAAACAAAACGTCATTGAATGTTGAACAGTATAAACGTTAAAAAAAAGCCTTTTAGCTTCTATATGGGCAGTAAAGCACACGATGTTGTAATAGAGACAGTTTCCAAGGATGGTGTTAATCTAGAAGAAAAGTTCAGTTCTAAGTCACGATCTTATCCTGCCATACCTTTGGAAATTTTACATAGTTGACATTATTTGTACGAGTGCGATAGCTCCTACGCTTGATTTTTATCTGTAACTCTAGATAGAGAAAGTTGCTGCATTGGATATTCAGGTCTAAATCATGACATGTGTGAAGGAGAAATCTTCACTGTGATTTTCTTCTTTGTAAAAACACACCTTTGACACATTCATTATAAGAATTGTTCATTGAACGTGGTTTAGTTATATAAAGAATTAAATAAGATTTGAAATCTTTTTGTGGAAAAGTTGAGCTTCACAATATGAGAGTAGAAACAAACTTATAAATTAAGTCAATTATCTTTTAGAAAGCAATGGTTAAGTTATTTTCATAAGCTTGAATTTTTTACTCTTGACATTGGTTTTTTTTGGTATACAATTTAAAATGTATTTTAAGTGTATGGGTGTGGATGCAATGTTTGACATTTTTACTTTTATTTTTGAAAGTGATCAAATTGAAACTATAAATACCTACTCTCGTTTAATGAATTGTACCTGCTTGTATTGAAACAAAAATTCATTGAATGTTGAATGTTAAATGTTTAACAAAATCTTTACCTTCAATCTAAACAATAAAACAATTAATGTCGTTATAATGGAGACAAATTTCAAGGATGTATTTTATTGAGAATAAACTATTAATTATAAAGTAAGAGGTTATGCTTTTGTATCTTTAAAAAATTTACACAAGAGACAATATTTGTAGAATCGTGATAGCTCCTAGGCTTGATTTTATATCAAATTCTACATAGAAAGAAATTGCTACAACTACGAGTTGTCATTGTATTTTAAAAGAAAATTTCTTTTTGTTTTTGTTCTCTATAAAATTCTAATTATTGTTTTGATATGGTTTTATGAGGTTGTATCTAGAATATAAACCACCATTCATGTAGACATCTAGCATAGAAACTAACTAATCAAGCTATAGTTCCTTTAGTTATATAAAAAAATTATATGTTTAGGATCTCTATCATTCCCATCCATATACACATATATAAATGGACATATACAAAATGCAAGTGAATTTTTTTATTCAATTATTTAGATATTATGGATTACACCATTAACCATACTAAATTATGCACACTAAATATTTTTGACTTGTGTAATCAAATTGAGGGAACACTACTTACTTATTCAATTATTTAGATATTATAGATTACACAATTAACCATACTAAATTATGCACACTAAATATTTTTGACATGTGTAATCAAAATGGGGGAAATAATAAATGATAAAAAAATGATGAAGGAAAGCAACCTCAGCTCTACCCCTTACAAGCTCATTCACACACAAAAACACAAGACGACATGACAAAATGGAGAAAAAAATCTTTTATTAATGAAAACAACATTACAAAGTCACAATTCCATCATATGGGCTTTCATTACATCATCTGTAAATATGAAACAGATTTTCCTTAGGCTCTCACTAACCTAACCTCTCCCCTCTCTCATTCTGGTTGGCTCACTCTTCTCACCAACCTACCCTGTGAGCTCCTGGCTGCTCATCCACCTCCACTCCTTCATGCTGGCTATCATTCATTCTAGCTCACTGCTTGCTCTTATCGTTTTCCACCTCTTTATACTTTTTGTCATCCTTTAGGTCAGCCTTGATCTTTCTCTCTCCATGTTGTAGTATCACCATGCAATTATCTCGCTATCACTAGCTTCCAATCATTGACCAATGAACATGGATTCCACGACAATGATGTGGAATTGCATCCACTATTGCTTCACTAGGTGTCGTGATCTCATTTTCCATCCACCGCCATTGACCAACGCACCAATCGTACTGCTCATGCTACCGAGTCCACCATTGCCTTATCAGTGAAACCACTATTTACCCCCCATCGATATCAAGGAGTCCTGCCGAAAGATATGCATATTGCCAACTCAAAGAGATATTGGTCTATTGGGAAGACTCTGACTTGACTCCTGTCGATACACAAACATCCCATTGATGTTTTCCTTACACTCTATTCATCTTTCCATCGCCACGTCACTGCATCATAATCCACATCAAGGATGTGAATTACCCAATCTCTCCATGCCATGTGTGAGCTTCGTCACCACTATTTTCCCACATCATCATGATTGGGTCCCAACAAGACTCTACATCATTTGATTAACCAACCTTGATTGCCACCATTGATCAAGCAACATCGCTCAGTCTCCAAAAATGTGAACTCTAGAACCTCTTGTTGGAGGTTGTAAGGTTATGAAAACCCACAACTCATCGACATCATTCTATTGGGCTATTAGTGAGACTCTAGGATGACTCTCCCTGATATGACCACCTCACATCGATCACCCTGTCGTTGGGACAAAGACTGTTGTCCCATTGAAACAACACACTTACGTCGATGAACCCATTACACTCTGCCACCATCAAGTCATCGTTGGGACATGGAACATGGTCCTGCCAAAATCAAAACCTTATGCCGATGTAACTCCACTGTGACCAACACCATGGTTCTTTTTTTGAAATGGGTAAATACCTCCTATCGATAAGCCAAAGTTCTATCGATGAAGGAGCAACACTAGCCAAAGGGGTAGGAGTGTGATGCTCCTCCATTAGACTCACCAGGTGATTAAAATCATGTGCTCTTGCACATGGAATCTATTAGGTCATCCTTCTTTCTCCTCCTCTTCTAGCATCTTACCAAAACAAGGAATCTCCTCCTCTGAAAACTTGTTTCTACACTCAACCTCTTGTATGTGGAATCAACTCCACCATAAATCGACCACCTCCTCCAAGTGTATACTACACTTCCCTCTGATCTTGTGGGATTCAACCCACCATAGTCCATCCTCCTTTGAGAACATTCATCCCCTTCAACTTCTTTTCTTTCCATACCAACATAATGGCTATCCTTGGGCTATACCTAAACCCTAAACATCTCTGTACTTTCAACCTTCTCAAACTCAAATGAATGCACTTTAATGCATTCTTCACAATCACAACAATGAAAAATTACCTTTGCTGCCACTGGTCTTTCTTCTCACTCCTCATACACTGTTACATGTATTCTCCCTTTCCTGCAAACAAAATAAAGTCAACATGTCCATGGGACTTATGTCCTCCCACCTGTATCTCCTCCATTCCCTCATCACATTCATCAATTACATTTCCTTGCAGGAAGATATATATCTTCCTTATCTCCTTTTTGAGTAGGAGATCTTCTTCATCTTCACCAAATTCGTTATCAAATAAGGGACCTTCAAAGATCTTCATATCTGGAACAATCTTTTCTTTACACACTTCTACAGCTAATCTTCTCTCAGCCTCATCTTCAATTATTTCCTCATTTGTAGGTACTTTACAATGTATCCCATCTTCTCCACATTGCATGCTTCCTTCTCTCATGACCTATAAGGTCCTATTCTCAACCTTCTCCATACTTGAATTCAAAGCTTCAACCAATTACTAACAGATAAATCAAGAGACCAAATTGTCTCCATGGGTGACTCGTTTATTGAGACTTTCTCTTCTTCTTTTAATACATGTTCCTCCATTCCCAATCTTTCCTCAAGGGAATCTAATTTCACTTCAATTCCTTTCAGCTCTGCAATCAACTTCTTTCCTCTCACCTTTTCCCAATACTCTTCCCAAAATGTGATTATCACTGGTCTCCTCATGACCCATCTTGTCCTCTTACCTGAAGACATCTTCAATAACTCACAAGTTCCTCTATAGAACTACAAGTCCTTGCAACAATATCTCTCTTAGGGTATCAACCCTCTGCAATAATAGGTCCAACCTACAACAAATCTCTTTAGGGTTCAAGTCCTCTGTAGTTGCAAGTCTCTTCTCACCTGTAACAATTTCTTCTATAACTCAAATCCTCTACAACTACCCTCTACCCAACAAGGATTCTGGAAGATGCTTCCTCTACCCACTCTCTCTTAGTGGAGAAACTCTACATCTTCTACCCAAATTTATCTCTATTGGAGGATAGAAGTTACAGACCCTATTTCATTCCTGCAACAAACATGCTTTCCACAACTCTTTCTCAACTCATCACCCGCAAGTCTTTTGGCTTCAACCCACACTCACAGATCCTGCTACAACTGCCTCACATTTGACACTCTATTATAGACTTAAGAGAACTAGCTGTGATACCACTGATGAAGGAGAGAAACCTCGACTCTGCCCCTTACAAGCTCATTCACACACAACAACACATGACATGATAGAATGGAGCAAAACTTTCTATTATTAATGAAAACAACATTACAAAGTCACAATGCCACCATATTGGCTTTCATTACATCATCTGCAAATATGAAATAGATTTATCTTAGAATCTCACAAGCCTAACCTCTCCCCTCTCTCATTTTGGTCAGCTCACTTTGTTTGTTATATTTTAAAGGACCAAACTAATCTCTAGAAATACCTATGGACTTTTCCATTTCCAATGATCAGTACTCTAAAGGGATTGGCCAACAAATGAATAGAAGATACAAGACTTCTATTCCTACTCTTTGTGCTCTATGAAACCTTGGAGGGTGGTCCCACAATGTATATTCAAGAGTTCACATAGTTATAACTAAATACACTATCAATAACAAATACTTCTTATAAACTAATCAACAACATAGTGCATCAAATAAGTTGGTGGCTCATTAATCAATGTCCTAGACATGGAGTATGAGAAGGTGGAACCTCAACACAACACAACTATGGTGATATCCATTTTAGAATTTTTAAATTAAAACTGATTACTCCATGATTTAACACAAACTAAACCACATGTGGGTACAGGATCATCATGGAAAAACAACCTTAAGTGGCAAAAAATCAGAAAAATCAGAAGTTGTGCAACTTGATTTAAAATTTGAATAATCTATATTATTTCAAAAAATATGTAAGAATATAATCTATAGCAAATTGAATGTAGTTTCTAAACCACTAGGTTTATTTAAAAAAACAAAGATCTATTTGGTGAAATTTTGAAATTTCAATGCGATACTTAAATTTCGAGAAAAAATAGGTGTGTCCACCACTTCCAACTACATTAAAATTATAATATTTTTTTATAAGATTTTAGATATAAGTAGAGGACTCATGTTTGGATGTGATGCATATTTTTTTGTAATTTTTTTCCAAGTAAATATTTAATTATGAATTTTTTATTACAAGTTTAAAAATATGAAAACTCATATGTCGACCACCTTAACTTGGTCAAAACTCATGAAATTCATTTTTCCTTTTTAATCCTATAGTATATGAAGCTAGAATGTGAAACATAATTTGATTGAAAAATGTGATACCGTTGAGAGCTATAGATGTTTTGAATTAGCCTATCAATTAGGAATTTACTCAGAACTCAAATAGAAAATGAATAATAATAATTTATTAAATTCAAAGTAAAGCATAATTTATATTGGTGGAAAGCTAAAATATCCTTTAAAAACCCTTTTCATTTCATTAGTTTTTGGTAAAAAGTCATCAACCACATACCCTACAAATACCCATCATATTGCCCTTTTTGGCCCACCATGATCCCCGCATACCCAAGTATTTTTCATGAACTAGTGCTTTTATCCCAAGCACGGAGTCAATATCAACCTATGCGACCTAATAACAACTTAAAGAATAGCACCTACAGTTTCAAGAAACCATGCATTACAACATTCCTTTATGACATTCATGATTATTGTTGCTTACAACCATCCTATCACCCAATTCTTACAATTTATTTATCTCACCTAAGCACTTACATTAATTCATTGAATCAATAAGCAAGCATGAAATTAAACATCCATTGAGAAGCAATAGAGACAAAAAAAAGGAATCTTGGATTAATTTCATTCATAACTCATAGAATGCATACAAGGAGAGACAATAGCCATGAAATTGGTATTACTCTATATTTTAGTTGCTATACTATTATCAAAATTACATACATAACACTGAACTCCAAAAAACTTAACAAAAAAACTCTAAAACATGGTTAGTATTATACTTACAATTTCACAGTGTTAACTCAAATTTTCAACTAATGACTACTTCCAACTTTGAATTCTTTCTTATAGAGATGAAAGAGCAAAACAAGCCTCGGGCCTAGAAGCACACATGTCAAAATTTTATTGGACCACTTCAACAATATTCCCTTTTCAGTTACACTCGAGTCTTTAGGTGGTGAGAATAAACATGAGGCAAAATTGACCTCAACTCATTGTAGAAAATAGGTCCCACCTCAAAGAGGCATCATTTGTTTGTTACAAAAGCTTCAAAATATTCCCCACATGCTCAAAAAACACCCACCATGAGAGAACTAGATAGCAAAACTTATGCATTAAGATAAGGAAAGTAGATAAAATGTCAAAATTGTTTTATCCATATCAGAACCACATGCTACCCATTTCCAATTGAGGGAACAATATTTTTCAACATTTCATCAAAATCCTAATCTATATTATATTCAAACTATGCATTGTTCTTCTCCTATCCATTATTTACCTTGATCATAATCAATCCCCACACAAATTCATTTTGTGTATTTTTCCAACCAAGTGTTATACTCTTCTTCATTTGGCCATTTCACATTCAATATACCATACACTTTACTATTGTACTGAGAGTATCTAGCATCAATTAAGACCCTAGCCTCTTTAACAAAAATTTCCATCTTTGTTTCAATCTCCACCATTGTATCAATATTTGGATTCCACAGGATGTAGTTGATGATAGTCAATTCCATTATAGCTGCTGCAAGCATCCACCCAAATATTTCTTCCAGGTGTCAAATGGCTACAATTCACCTTTTGGACTCAATATCTGAGGCATACCACATTACTCCATTTCCTTAAATATCTTCAACTTACTTTTGAGTTACACACCTAGCTTTCCATGGAAAATAGTTATCTCATTGACTGAGTCAATAATTTGTAAGATTTCTGGAATGTTAGTAGGTGCCTCGAGATTCTCCTTCATCTTGGGCATCACTTCTCTCAAAGCATTCACCCTAGTAATCCAAATATTCCATTCATTTGTGAAGGCCTCTTGTACTTGCAGATACTTTGTTTTTGCTTCATGAACATTCTTATAGGTAACCCAAACATTATCAACCTTGTTGACCAACTTGGTCACCCTATTCTTTAATACATCCTCAAAGATTTCATTCACCACCTTAATAGTTTCAAGCTTTTCCTTTTTGACATTTTCTTTCTCAATATTCAACTGATCATTCAAATCTTTAATTTTCAAGGACAAGGTTTCCTTATCCTATGTAAACAAATCAGAGGAAGAAGAGGATGGTAGAGTTATTGTCCTTTTTGACTGAGTATCCTAAAAAATGGCCCTCATCTTATTTATCACATCTAAGGCCTTATTATAACTCCTTCACCAAGTAATAATATTTTTTCTAAGAGATCTCTGTAGTATTCACACTAAGCATTGTAGCATGAGTAGTTAACTTAGCTACTTGGATAGGAGTTATATCTATAGCTCTTTTCACCACTAAGGAACCAATAACCTCTTTAATATGCCTAGTAACATCATGTTTACTAGTATTAGGTGTCATAAACCAATTTGCAAGATTATGCCACTTTGGATTATATCTAGATCCAAACACCTTATATTCAAACTGCTCCTCAGATATTGAAGGTTGAGGGTCCCTTCTTAATGCATCATATGCTATAGCAGCAATGATAGTGTGCCCTAGTAATAACATTATTCCACTATCTGTGACAATTTTCGTAGCCTCAGTGGGAGTAATAGCTATAATTTCAGCCTTAATCCTTTCCTCCTCTACTTTTTGAGCTTCTTCCTAATGAGAAGGTTCAGCATTAGGTTGAGCTAATTGAAGTCTCTCCTTTATTTCTTCACTACAATGTTGAATCATAAATTCCTAAAATTCTTTGGATTGCACAAACTTATCATCAACAAGGAATTCATTACATTACTTGATTCTAGGATCATCATCACTTTCCTTATCATATTGCCATTTGACAATTCTATCAGGGGGAACATCTGAAGTATGAGTTTCCTCAATATGAGGAGGAGGAAATTTCTGCTCCACCTCCTCATTCCCTGGCACATGTTCTGCCATTTGTTCCTCCCTAGCTTCTTTAACATCTATAGGCTACTCTGTGATATCCATAGCTTGTTGTTGTTGTTCTAGGAGAGCTCGTGCTTTATCAACAACCTCCTTCACCTTCACCTTAAAATCACCACTTTGATAATCCCTTAACATAGTGAAAACACTCTATAAAGGGTTTGCAATTACATTATATGGACTTATATAAAAGGCATTCATCTTTATGATACTTTCCTCAATGTTCATTATAGTTATCCATTCCTTCTTTATAGTCATGACAACCTCATCACTTGTCAAATTCCTTAATACATCATCTCTATATAAGAAATCATGGCGTGTCACTTTTATCTTTTTATCTCTTCTTCTTCCTCCGAAAAATCCTTTTGGATCAAAAATCCTAATCTCATTAAAAGGAATTCTAAGGTTATTCACCATGATCCCAAACTTTTCATACCCCTCATGGGTAGTGATTGTGAAGTAAGAAAATGCGCATTGGGGATTTACCATAGTACCCTTCCTATGATTTTTGAACATCTCATAATCCATAACATCAATCTGCCACATGAGTTCCATAAAGGCCAATCGGTCGGAGACATACAAGGGAAAACAGTGGTGCCACTTTAGTCCCATAGGTTCTAATCAAAGTATATTCTGATTGAAGAAACCAATCTACCCAATTATGTGTTGCTCTTGATCCTGGTGTATCTTTTTGGCACATGATATTTCTGATTTTTGGAGAAATCCTGTGAATAGGTGCTACACCCAACACTTCTAGGATACCATATCTTATTATGAGCACAAAACCTACATAGACTAACAAAAGATCAACAAAACAATGTTAAACATGTTAATAACACAAATCTAATGCTCCCTGTGAAATTCTTCAACTAATTTAAGAGAAAACATGAAATAAATAAGAAATTAACACAATGAAGCATGTAATCTAACTTAAACCAGAAAAACCTTCATCCCATAGGGGGAGTGGTGCTCCTTTGATGTGGAAAGAAGCCCTTTCCCAATCCCTTGATAAGCTTGATGAAGTTGAAGATGATCCAAAGATGAAATTGACTATAATCTAGCTATGAAACTTGAAAATGATAGAAAACTAAGAACTCAAATGACTATAGTGATAATGCATAAAGTTGTAGATCCATATTATGAAAAGGATGCATCTATTTATAGAAGCCAAGGGTTGAAGAATGGAGGGAATTGGTGAATGTGGGATAAATTGAGAGCCAATGAGAATGTGCCAAGTGTCACAATTCTATTGGATGAAGGTGGAGCACATTTTGGGAAATGTGTGATTGGAAGAGGATGGAAGATAAGTAAATGTTGTTGGTTGAGAATTTTGAAATTGTTGTAAGAGGAATTGAATGAGATTTGAGAGGATGTAAGTGGATTTGAAATGTTGTATGAGAATTAAATGTAGATGTAATAGGATGTGATAGATTTTTGAAATCCTTTGGAGGGAAATTGATTAAGAGGTGGTTGAGATGAATATTCCTCATAATATGCTTTTGTGAGGATAATTGAGATAATTAGATAATTAGAATAAATTGATTTGATGTGCAACTTGGTTAGTTGACCATAGTTGATTTAACTCTTGAAGAGTTAAAAGCAAGAGTATTTGATAATGCTAATTAGAAAGTTGATTAAGAGAATTAGGAGATGTGACATTTGATTTGATTGATATTTTAATCAAGTGGGAGGATTAAAAGAGGATTTAATTAAATGATTTGATTTAATTAAATAAGATGAATAATTAGTTAGAAGAAGGGTGAATTAATCCAGTAAATTTTATTATTTTTTTAATAGTTGAATTTGTTGATGTTAATTAAATAATGTTGATTATTCAATTAATTGATCAATTTGAGATGATTTTTAGAAGAAATGGTGTTAGTTGATCAAAATCAGAAGCATAGTATCAATCAGGACTTTTTTAGTGTCTACATTTTTCCCCTCTTTGAAGTGAGGTACCTGTTGCATCGTTTCAAAGAATAAAATTTCCATGATCAAACTTCAGAAATTTCCTAATTTTTTTGATGGCTCATTGTTGCCGCAATGGAAGGAATTTTGCTGCTACACTGCTCGCTTGAGAGATTGGGTGAAAATTGCAAAATTTGGGTCAAGCTCATGAAAAATATTTAAGATCAGCTCAGCTCAAAGAGGACTTAGAATTCTTGAATGTTTGATGTAGAAAAATTTGATGATGTATAGACCATGGGTAGCCTCCTATATATCTTGATATATAGCATAGATTTGATACTTGGATATAATTTTTAGTAGAGATATAAGAATGAGAAGAATAAGATAGATATAAGTCGAAGAATAAGATGGATGAACTTTTGATTCTAAGAAGATGTAGAATTCCAACAAGTCCACGAGTCATTAAGACTTTATTGGATATGGTGATGAGTGATGATGATGTATTGCTTATCCAAGGATTGGGGATGTCAAGAGCATAACTTTCCTTATTTATGATAACACACATAGATACGATGCATCAAGGTACAAACAACCAGGATGGTGTTGTATCTAGTGAGATGGAATTTGACTTGAAAATCATATAGGAGTATCCTTGTTCACACCCAATATACGAAACCTTATTAGGATGTACTTCAAATATTTCAAAAATCTCAAACCAAAACATAGGAAGGATAAACCTTCCTATGTAATAGTCAACAAGACATCTAAAACACCCTCCCTACAAACCAAACAAAGTAAACATGACCAAGGTTATACTACAAGAATATCCAACAAGCACAATAGACAAAAGATAATAATAAATGCCCCATTCCTTTGTCTCTAAATCATTTTTATTAGACATCATCAAGAAGTCATCAGAACGAGCGCAATAAGAAAAATCAAAAATAAAAGATCAAGTAAACAAACAAGCTAATGTTCCTCATACCTCTGGCCAAGACTAAACTATAGTGATGCTTGATGTTGATGTCCATTGTAGGAAGGATGTATCCTAGGACATGATGTTATCAGATGATTTTGGGACTGAATGGGTGATAGGCTATTAATACCAAGAGTTTACCAACTTTTTTAATTATTGACCTAGACTTGAGACTTGGACATATGAGTTTTTACTTTTGATCTACTATACTTTTTTTTTATTGTTTCACCAAAGGTTGCGGTTGACAGAAATTTATTATGAGTGGATGTTTATTGCAGGTGATCGTGAAATGAGGCGGATGGATTTTTTCAAATATTTGGATATTTTTTTGTTTTTGAAATCTTTTGAGGTTGTTTTGGTATTTTCAGATGTATTACAATGTTTTGATTCTCAAAATTTTCTAATGTTTTTGTGTTTTCTAAGATTTTGACAGTTGACCCATCTTAGGGCCCTAGGGTTGATTAAAGATTACTACTTAAGTTATATTACCTAGAGACCACATAGTTCAGATACCATGTTTTAACTTTGATAGATTTGAATTTTTTGATTTTTGCATGATTTTGAAAGATTTGACATGGATATGTGTGATGATATCAATGATCTATTTGGGATCTTGTTGAAAACCAAGCTTAGTTGATTGGTATTATTGATCATGTTTTTGCATAATAACAAGTAGATAGAATATGATATCCTATCTCTGAGTTGCGTAAATCTCATCTGAAAAGCTCTCACGATAACCCCAAGGTCTCTAATGTCAGGTCTTGACAGTGCATAAAACAACTCAATAACAAAATGTGAAAATGCTGGTAATCACAATGGGACCTTACTACGAGCAAAATGTTGAATCAATTTTATTAGATTTAACAAACTGGTGAGCCTTCAATCCAAGATTTAACCCAATGATTAAAGAAATAGAAAAGGAAAAGGGTTTTAAAGAGAGTTCTAAATCTAATACTACTTCTAAAATTAACAATGTAAGTAACCAATACTCAAAATGGACCAATCCCTCAAAACTGATTTCTACTTGACCAAGAGAAATCTACAATCTCATAGAAAATAGTGCAATCTTCTAAGGTGTTAAGATTTTAAAATCATGAACACTCACTCAAACAACCCTTTTGTAGTTGAAGTGAATGACCCTTCACAATCGAACTCAAGCACAAGGAATATGAAAAGTCCAGGCTAACTTTGCAAAGCAACTAACAATCAGTTGGTTGCGAAAAGTATGGACTGAGAGATTGCTGCAACATTTAAGTATCAGATCACAAACATTATCAAGTTGAATCTAATCTATATATTTACCAACTCAAAGAAATTTTAAAGATGAAATGGCAAAAACCATGCAAAACAAGAGAGCACAAATATGGCACCAAATCACAATATCACTATTTGCATTTGAATTGTTCACTGTAGCAACAATTTTAGCTTTCTATTACAATATTTGCTTGAGGGAAACTACCTACTAACTTACTCTATTTCTATATTTTGATTACAAGTTCTAACCTCCTAACTATTTCAACTATCTAATTCTTCTAACCCTTTACAAATGAGGCCACATGCCCAATATATAGAAATCCCCAGAAGTTTATCGGCTAGGCAAGGGTTTGGCAACAATAACTCAGCACAACAACTCAGACAAGAGAGTCTTCAAAATGGGTCAAACAGGCATTAAATTCATGTCCCATTGAGGTCAGCCTAGGATTCGCAATGCAGCTTGGACGACGTGCGGGAAAATAATAGGGAAGTAGAAATCGCGCCGCAACCTATTATTAGCTCTCTTCCCTATTATCCCCACGCCGATCTGACTCTTCATGTAGCTTCAAGAATGCTCCATCCAAGTCAGCCATAGGTGGTACTGGTAGAACCCTAAGTCACCTCTCCATGGACACAATCTCATCCCTTGAGTGTTCGACCGACCTATCCCAATCTACCTTGTATGCCACATTTTTATCAATAACTGTGAGGTAGGTGGCCGCATCATCCAGTTGGTGCTCAGAAACAGAACCATCATCAAGTGGTGCATACACATCATGCCACCATTCTCTCAACTGCTCAAGGCTCAAGTACTTGGGCATGATCTTTCTTCTTCTTGTCATGATTTTGAGGAAGGTAATGGAACCATTGTAAATCTCAGTCAAGGTGTCATCAATCTACTTCCCTCATTTGTGAATCTTTTTCAACACCTTTTGCTTGATCTGTAGTGCCTCAAACCATTCCCAAGGTTCAACAGCCCTAGTAGAAGAAAGAATCCCATCGCTTACCAACCTGTCATAGGTGTATTCCATTAGAGTTCTAGTTTTTTGTAGAAGGAGGTTCGTATCCTCCTTATCTTGTGCCAACACTTGTTTCAACCATATAGTCACCATAATAGCATCTTTCCCCATCGATAGGATCTCCTTAATAGCCTCATCACCATTTTCTTGCACTCCTTTCAACCAATTCATAGTGGCAAGGGTGGAAGCTTTCATCTTTTCAAGCTCAGTTATGGTCTCTCGAGGTAGAGGATTGGCAGTAGAGGAGGAGGGATTAATAGACTCCAGAGGCTTTATTAACTCCTCCAAGCACTTCCTAAGATTCTCATTTTCTCTCTTCAGCTCCTACTTGGCCTTCGTTTCCTTCCTTAATCGATCTACCATAGCTGGATTGGAAACCTCATAGTCCTCAATATCCTGCTCAACTAATGTAGGCCCGAGATTAAAAGTCTATATATCATAATCACTTGTAGCCATGTCAGCTCTATCTTTGTCTGGAATAGGGGTAGCAATGTCAACTATCTTGTTATGTGCCTCATCCCTCTCAACTCGTGAGATCACCCTAGCCTTATTTTTTCCTTTATCCTTTCCAATCTTGGCTAGTAGTACGTCCCAGTTCGGTGGACTATCTTCCATTACCACCTGTTTTCTCTTTATTTCTTTCTCCAGCCAATTAGGGATAGTGGACTCCAATTGCACCCTACTCTGCCTCATTTCTTCTTCATGTTGATCCCTAGGTGCCTCCTCACTCAAATTCTATCTCTTAGGGGTCTCATCCATTTTACTTTCTTCCTCCGCAACATGCTCCTCTTCATGTGTAGGTGATGGATCCCTCATTGCTTCCACCTCCCTTAGAGGAGATTCAGCTGCTTCCGGGCCTGATAGAGAGTTAGCATGTGCAACCATAGGGGATTGCATTATCCTTTCAATTTCTTCTACACTATGGAGTTCTCCCCATGAAATCTTCTTCCTCCCCGTATCCGGATCCTCATCAATCTCCTTTATCCTAATTCGTCCACTTTGGGTTTCATGAGTGGAGGAGGGTCATGCCATCACGTAGCCACCGAGGTAGGCCCAGCCTCGCACACAACACCATCCGGGAGAGGGAGTCCTAAACCTCCTTGCATATACTTTGGACCTCCTCCCAGCTCAGACGACCCGTGGGGAAACTTCTTCCCAACCTTGGAGCCAGCCTCCGATAATTTAACAATTTTCTTAGACACAAAAGACCACCAAGACTCCTTTAGTCTCTCTTCTCACTTAGGACTTTAGTCCTAGTCCTTTTCTTAGACTTTGGCTTCCTCTATTTTTATATTTGCTGGTCCTCTTCTCCTTGAACACTTTTAGATTTAAATTTGATAGGGGAATCTAGCTTGCCTTTTCCCTTCGGATCCTACTTGGTGGACTCCTCAGAAGTAGAATGGGAATCTAAGTCCCCCATCATGGCATAGGTGCATTGTACTCCTTTGTTTTCCAACCCCCATACCGTGTGTTTGAGCCACATCTTGGTAACTTTGAGAACTGGATCCATCAGTTGCTTCAGCTCTATCTTTTCCTCCTCTGACCAATCCACATCACCAATAGGCCTATCCTTTACTGCCTCATAGGCATGGTCCTGAATTACATTCCCATCATCTTCCAATTGATCAGGCACTGCTCTTACATTATATAATCGGACTGCATCCACTAGAAGTTTAGAGAATTTATTCCTTCTAACCTCGTATTCATCATTGTAGTTGGCCCAATAGTCCTCTAAATTAACCTTATGGTTGTACTCTCTACTGGCCTTCTTTTGAGCCTCCCCTATGATGTCAAACTTGGATCTCTTGGAGTGGAGAGACAAACCAAGAGCACTCAATTCTTCTTCTGAAGCTTGGGCAGAACTAATGGAAGGACATACCTCTCTAGTGCCAATCCTTAGGGGAAAAGCCCCACCAAATCCTATCTTATGTTTGTCCTTCTTGACAATGGCATCAAAATCACAAATCTACCTAGTGGCTTCCAACAATATGATGTGGTCAGTGGGATACCTTGGAAGTCTGTATGGGGCCTTTTGGCAACCATCAATCTGAATGTAGGAGAAGGTTGGAAACTAAATAAACTAGGCCCCATACTTCTTGATGAGCTCCTTTTCTTGATATGAAATTCTAACATGCTCTACCTCTTGAAGCATTCTGGTAATGTGCATGGTAAATGCATCATATTCCCTCCTGTAGTTTGAACCTCCCCAATGTAACTTAGGGAAAACTTCATAAATAATATCTTGTCTGAAAATCCCTTTTGTATCCAAACCCCTATAGGGATGGAACCTAGCAAGTGCATAGACTAGATATGAGGTCATTGTGATGGTCTTTGTCTGCAACACATTGGACAATTGCTTATGAATGACTTGGCTGATGACCCCTGCCCAATGGTAGTTGATATTTTCTCGTTCCATCCAGAACGATGCCGGCACATCCATTCTGAATGTACTGATTCTTCAATCTCACACCGCTAGAAAGGTGATGGCATCATAGTACTCCTTTTTAATTTTGTACCGAATAACTGGTTTAGGGCAATTTAGAGTAGTGGTTCTGGGCTTTTCAGCCGTAGAACTTATTAGTCGCTGTGACTTCACACCGGCCATCATCATAGAACTCCTGGGTTGCCTCAATGGTGAATCCCACCACATGAGATCTATCTGGCATGTCGAAGGTTTGGGAAATGGAGATTGGGTTGAGATTGGCAACAACTCTCCCTTGAGGCCCAATAATCCTCTGTGTATCCTCGTCATAGTGCCTTACGCACTCAAGGACCAGCTCGTAACATTGTACTATAGAAGGGAAACTGGCTACGTGGGATAAGCTCGATTCTTTCATTCTCTTGGCCACCAAAGGAAGATCCTCAGCCGCCATCCTTTCTTTAAACTCCTCATAGTCCTAGAGGCCAACATTGGTATCAGTGACTTATGACCAGACAAAAGTGATCTTGCTTTCAGGAACCTTGCTCTTAATGTCCAGCTTGATCCTCTCTGCATCAGACAATAAGGAACCAGCCGCTACCTTGCTTGACTCAGCCTGCATTCAACATGAAAACATAGTAAAAATCACAAGAAATCAAGGCTAATTCTTCAAAACACCATTAGCAAGCATCTCTCATAGTCAAGGTGTCATTAAAATTCATATAAAATGAT
>VDFB02047230.1:543668662-543788457 GCA_007258455.2 Sequoia sempervirens
GAGCTTTGTACAGATAGTGGAAGGCTAAGACCTCAAGAATCTTTGAGTGTTGTCCATGTGAACCAAGAACCTTGGAAAAAGAGTGTGAAGTCCTTTTGAGATTTGTGAGTTCTAACCTGTTTTGTAGGTGAAGGAGACTTAATAGGGGCTCAAGGGCTACTAGCCTTTCAAACCCTAGCTAAAGGATTGGTGAGAGCGATGGGAAGTTGAATTCTTGGAGGTTGTTCAAACACCTTTGGAGGATAGTTTGAAGCCTTTTAAGACTTATCACTACCCCTACAAGAGTTGATGGAGTGTTGAGGAAGATTGGTCTTTAGTATAGTGTAAAGGCTAAGGAAGAGTTGTGGCAATGAACCAAGGTGGACTTGGTGGTTGGAGTTTGTGATAGAAGAGGGGTTGGTTAGACAAACCAGGGGAACCTAGTCATGAGTAGGGACCTATAGGTTAGATTGGTGAAGCAAAGCACCAAGGAGGTCTTACAAGGAAAGGCCTAGAGTAGGAATCAGTGATTGATTCCTCCAACCCCTCTCCCTATCAGATTGGTATCAGAGCAAGCAAAAGATTTGGGATTGATCTTGTATGTTAGAGAAAGAGTCTAGTGGTTCTAGCATCATGGTGAAAAATGCTGAGTTGGCCAAGAGGGTTGAATAAATAGACGAAGACAATAGGGTATTGAGAGAAAAGTTAGACCAACTTGAGCAAGCACTGAATGTTATGCGGTTTGATGGAAGAAATAGCAAAAGAGAAAGAGGTTCACGGAGGAGGGATAGAATCACGACTTTATATTCAAGGGAGGTCCTTCTTGGCATTGAAAGTTTAGTGAGTGGAAGAAGCGAAGGAGTACCGATTTTGAGTGATGAAGGTGGGAGAACTAATTTAGTTATGGATTGAGATAGAGGGGATGAAAAAGAAACCATTTTAGAAGTGTGATGGAGTCCAGCGAAGCACAAAAGGTAAAGGTGGCTAAATCAAGACTAAGAGGTTCTTCCTTAACTTGGTGGAAATTCATTTAGACAGAGAGGGAGAAGGAAGGCAAGTAGCCTATCTCTACTTGGAAGGGAATGGTTGCAAAGGTGAAAGAAGCATACCTACTTGAAGACTATGAAATTTAGTTTCATAAGAGGAGACAAAGTTTGAGGCAAAGAGATCAGGATGTGAGTTCTTATACTAAGGAGTTTCAAAGACTTTGCATGAGGTACAATGTCACAAAAGATGAAAGTATCAAGGTGGCAGGGTATCTCAATGGTTTGAAGTGGAACATTCAAGAGGAGATGGTTCTCTTAAGCCCCAAAACAGTGCACCAATGTTATCAATTGGCATTAAAGATTGAAGAGATTAGTAAGAGGAAGCAAGATCAGACTTCTAAGGGTAGAGGCAAAGGTAGAGATCAAAGAGATCAAAGAGATCAAAGAGGATAGTGTGGTGGCTGCCAAGGTAGAGGAAATGACCAAAGAAACCAAGGAGAGTCAAAACTCACAAAGCATGGAGGTGAAAAATATACAAGAGGTGGATATAACAGGGGTAGAGGACCTCAAGGAGGTTTAAATAGAGGAAGAGGAGCAGGCAGGAGCAATTCTTATTTTGCAAACATGAAGTGTTACCATTGTAATCAAATAGGTCATCCTGCTTATAGGTGCCCGGAGAAAGCATCTTCATCAAGCAATGAAAAGAGAGTGGCTTATGCACAAGAGGACACCATGATTCCTAAGGAATTTGAGGTCAGTCATATTGAATTTGAGGTAGGAGAGAATCTAATGTTCAATAGGGTTTTGATAAGACAATTGGTTAAAGAGGAACCAAAACAGAGGAGGGCTCTATTTAGAGTAAGGTGCAAGATACTTGGAAAAGTGTGCAAGGTCATAGTAGATTCAGGTTCAATAGACAATATCATATCAGAGGAGGCAGTAATGAAACTGAAATTAGAGTAGTCACCTCATACTTACCCCTACAAGGTCACTTGGCTAAACAAAGGGCAGAGTGTTTTAGTAAATGAGTAGGTAACGGTGGAGTTTTCCATTGGAGGATACAAAGATAAGCTGATTTGTGATGTATTACCCATGGATGCATGCCATCTTCTACTAGGCAGACCATGGCAATATGACAGAGGTGCCATATATGATGGGAGAGAGAATACAATCTCATTCAAGAAGGATGGGAAGACTTTTAAGTTGCAGTCACTGTCAGAAGAAGAAGAGGGACAGTCAAAGGCACCAAACATCATGTTGAGTAGTGGGAAGGAGTTCCTTAACAATCTACATCAAGGAGGTGAAGGATATGTGGTTTTAATGCAGTCAAAAGATGAAGAAGAGACTAAAAAGATAGTCATACTAGAATCAGTCCAAAAGCTGCTAGAAAAGTATAAGGATATTGTCAGTGATGGTACACCTGCAACTTTGCCTCCAAAGAGAGCTATAAGTCATCAAATTGACTTCATACCTAGAGCTTCATTACCTAACAAAGCAGCATACAAGCTTACACCAGATCAAAATCTTGAGGTAGCTAGGCAAGTGAAGGAGTTGTTGGATCAAGGCTTGATTCAAAAGAGTATTAGCCCTTGTGCAGTACCAGTGGTCTTAGCAACCAAGAAAGGAGGTAAGTGGAGACTTTGCACTGACTCTAGAGCAATAAATAGGATCACAATTAGGTATAGGTTCCCTATTCCTAGAATTGAGGACTTAATGGATTGTCTTGGAGGTGCACAATACTTCACCAAGTTGGATCTCAAGAGTGGGTATCATCAGATCAGAATTAAGGATGGTGATGAGTGGAAGACAACTTTTAAGACAAATGATGGGTTATATGAGTGGAGAGTGATGCCATTTGGTCTCTCCAATGCCCCTAGCACATTCATGAGGCTCATGAATGAAGTGCTTAAGGACTTTATAGGGATATTTGTGGTAGTGTACCTTGATGACATCCTCATATACAACAAGACAACAAAAGAGCATTTGAAACATGTGGAGCAAGTTCTTAGAAGGTTGCAAGAAGAGAAGTTGGCAATCAATCTAGAGAAGTGTGAATTATTTAAGCAAGAGCTAGTCTATTTGGGTTTTGTAGTGTCTAAAGGATCATTGAAGATGGATCCAAGCAAGGTGGAAGCCATCCTAGACTGGCCTACACCAACTACAGGGACTGAGGTAAGAATTTTCCATGGATTTGCTCAATTTTATAGGAAATTCATACGAAATTTTAGTGGTATATGTGCACCAGTCTTAGATACAATCAAGGGTGGTTTAAAAACTAAGTTTGTGTGGACTCAAGAAGTTGAGAAAGGGTTTGAAAAACTGATACAAGAGGTGGCAACTCAGCCAATTCTCTTATTACCTAGCTTTGACAAGTTGTTCCCTATGGAATGTGATGCAAGTGGAGTGGCAGTAGGAGGAGTGCTTAGTCAAGAGGGCAGGACTATAGCCTTCTTTAGTGAGAAGCTCAATGAAGCAAAGAAGAAGTATTCAACCTATGACTTAGAACTTTATGCTTTGGTTTAGTCACTTAGGAAATGGAGGCATTATCTTCTACCCAAGGAGTTTGTAGTCTTTACTGACAATCAGGCACTTAGTTTTATCAACACTCAAGAGAAGTTGAGTAATAGGCATTTGAAATGGATGGAATACATCCAAGCTTTTACCTTCACCATCAAGCACAAGAAGGGACAGCTAAACAAAGTGGCAGATGCATTGAGCAGGAGATTGTTGACAGTCCAAGAGATATAGATCAAGAGCATTGGCATAGAGAGTTTCAAGGATCTATATGGAGATGATGAATACTTTTTAGAGGCCTATAAGGTATGTTCTAACTTTGAGAACCATTTCCATAGCCAATACTCTAAATATACTTTGCAAAATGGGTTATTGTTTAAGGGAAATCAGTTATGTATCCCAAGAGGTTCAATGAGGGAAAATCTGATTCGAAAACATCATTCATACCACAAAAATGCCTGAAGGCATACATCTAAGTCATAAACTCATTCTATACTTCCACATTTTTCCTAGTGTTCTCTCTATGGGATTGGAGGAATCAATCACAGATTCTTGCTCTAAGCCTTTCCTTGTAAGACCTCCTTGGTGCTTTGCTTCACCAATCTAACCTATAGGTCCCTACTCATGACTAGGTGCCCTTGGTTTGTCTGACCAACCCCTCTTCTATCATTCATCAAGATCATACATTGACCTTCTTGCCCCTCCTAAAGTTTGGACCACATCCATTACCTCCACATAAAACTGGACATCCTTGGTCTTCATGGTTCCCACACCGTGATATGGTTATGCAAATGAAAATGAAGAAAAGTAATCATCTCATTATCCATTGGCTGGAAGAATGCATGCTTAATGTTTTGATACATGATATCAACTCTCTCTTATGCTCTCATGGTTGAATACTAAAATCCATTATGGTTGGCCTCTAGAGTTCTAGTCATCTTTCTTCCTCTTCTACCAAATGTTGTCGATCCCACGTAATGCATGACCTAATTGGCTTTGTTTTTGAAAGTTGAAGTTTCTCGGTCTGGTCTTATCTCTACCTTTCAAACTCTTTCATTTTACAAATCATCTTTGGGATTTAGTCATTTGTACCACATGGTTGGTGTGCTTTGAATCCTTGCATCTAAGGGGTTTAAAACCTTAGGGACCTTAGATGAGAAAAAGAAGTAATGTTTTTCTTTTCTTTTTATGTGAGGACGTAGTAGTGAGATAAAAGAGGACTATATAGAAAAATGAAAAAAGAAGACATAAAAATTCATGGACCATACTATATCACCTACATGCTAGCTAACAAGGACATGAATGTAGTAGATTTAGGTATGATAGGGGTATTGCAAGGTATATTTGGGGAATATATAAGAATGAAGAAGAATTCAATGGATCAAATTAGTGTCAAATGTTTTCCTAAAAGATCTCCCACACCCTATTAGGGAATTTAATCATTTCTAAGCATTTTCCATGTCCTATGGGAAAGTTTGAGGAGGCTCCAATAGTTGAGAGTTTAATGAGTACTTATAACTTCTTTCCATACAATCATGATTAGTTAGAGAACATATAGGGAAACTTGATGAGCTATGCAACAAATGAAGAGAATATAGGGTATTTTGACCTAGTCTTAAGCATCTCCAAGCATCTAGGAGATATTGAAGGAGTCAAGTGGTTGATAGATAGGGTCGAGGATAGAAGTTTTATTTTTGGTTACATTGACATCATGTGTAGGACATCCATAGTCTTATTCTTGGTTATGTTGACATCACAAAAAATTATATAGGATGGAGTAGAATGTAGCTCTACCTTTGTTAGTTCCATGTTAAATTTTTATTATATATAGCTTGCTAGTGTAGGAATTCTAAGACAAACAATCATGGTATGACCATTCTTAAAAGATTTCAAATAATAACCTAGTGAACCCATATACTCTTATGACTATATATACACAAATTTAGATTAAACTTAGAATTCATTAACTTTAAGTTCTCTTTATTCTATATTACCTTAGTGAAAGTTTGAGCAAGTCTACTCGCACTCAGAGGTGTTTCCTTGAAACCTCCAACAACAACCTGTTCAACATCCAAAATCACATATTAAAATACCATTCGTAAAACAATGCTATTAACACATGTAATAAATTTATAATTGTTTACTAACTTTACATACCCCATTGATAGGTGTACTACAAAAATAAGTAGATTGAGTGGTGTACCGGGGTCAACCTTTGTGACCCTCTGAATTTATTAAAATAATATAAAACTAAAATTAGTTAATCTTGCATTTGACAATTAAAATTTAATAAACTAAATTCAATGAACATGTTCAATTTTACCTGACTGTCAATACCATATGCATCATGCAGAATGTTAGCCGCCCTCTCCATCACCGTAGATGCATACGGATCAGGCTGCGTAGAAGTATATGGATCCTATGTAGCACCCTCTTGAGGGCCGGTAGGGTCATACGAACAAGTGGCTCCGCAAGATCGACACACATGGCCTCGAAGGCCACCACCTGAAGACTCCCCTAGATTGCGCTGTACTATGGGGCTAGTGTGGTGGATGACACTCCGAGTAAATGATGTGATCGCCTGCAAAGTCTCTACATCAGCACTCTCCTTTGCAACTACCGGCATCGCAATCTGCTCACGAGGTGGCCTAGCGAGAGGTCATCTCCCCTGTCGTGTAGGATCCGGCTATGCACTAGGCCTATCCTATGCTGACCCCCCACCTCTCCCCTGAAACTCCTTCATATCAAAATAATTCGGGATTTGGTTCAATACAAACTCAGTATAATTTCCTAAGAAAATATTAGGGGACTTCATAGTTATTGCACAGTGGGTAATCAAAGACCATATACCATCTGTCATAAAACGGTTCCTAATCTCTAGGTGGTGGCACCAATGGATAGAAACCTCTTTGCATTGAGGGTGAGATTTTGATTTGTTCTAGGGTCAGTGAATAGAGAGCACAAATCGCCTTTAGTAATCTTTAAATCTTTAACTTGTTTATATGATAATTTATCTGCATAATATGCCCTCGATGTTTGCCTCCTATTTTTCCATCCAGATATTTGTTGGGTAATTGCATCCACATTTTTTAACAAATCCTTCAATGAATCTGCTAGATGTATCCTTTCTATGGTTGAAGAATTTTGATCACTCAACCTACTAATAAGATCCTCAACTTCTTTTTTATTGTTTTCAATTTCACTCCTCAAATTTTCTTGAGTTATTGAGAGAATGCAATTTCGAGAGTTATTGAGAGAATGGTGGGGGAGGTTGATTTTGTTGTTGAGGTTGATTTTGTTAAGGTTGATTTGGTTGAGGATTTTCCTCCTCTTGTTGAGGATTTCCTACAAATTAAAAAAAAATCATTCATTTCTAAACTAAAACAAACAAAATCAATTTAAAACAAAAAAATTCATTACAAATACCAAACAAAACTTACCTCTTGCATCTCTTCGTCGTCGTGGTGCCATATTTGTGAAGAAAATTGAACTCAAGTTGATCAAATGTGAAGAAATCACCTCCTGAACAACGCGAGCACGTAATGCAGGGTTTTTGGCCACGGGCGGAAATGAAAACCAGTAAAAAGAAAATGAAGAATGTTCACTTTTTTTTTTTCTTTTAAAAAGCCATAACGCGTTCGCGTTATAACACGAACGCGTTATAACGTGAATGCATTATAACGCGAATGCGTTTTGTCTCATTTTTCACTTTTGTGGCCACAAAAGTGCGACCATCTTGGTGCACTTACCCTTCTAATGAATTTGATCTAAATGAACTAGGAACTAATACTGAGAATGAAAATTGCAAAAATTTAATGCTATCCATGATTGCCATGAATGAAAACAATGCTTATTTCTAATGATTTAAATGTAATAGAAGCTATGCAAACTTAAAATGTAATGTAAAGACATAAGATAAAATGCAACTTTTCAAATTTCAAACAAGGTAATTTACTGATTACACTATGCAATGATCTGAAAATGAAATGTTTGTGAATGCAAAATTGAAATTAAGCAATGCATGAAATGAGCTAAATTAAGCTAGATTTAGTGAAATGTAGGTTATAGAAACTCAACCAACTGATATAGATAGTTAATGGAGACAAACAAAAGCTTAAAAATGGGGTTTTCAATGCTATGAAAGGTTGTTTCAGGGGTGAAAAGGGACTAAGTCGCCCAAGGTGGTGAATTAGTCCCACTGTGAATTTTTTTTAGAATTTTTAATTTTATTTATTTATTTTTTATGTTTTATGTGTTGTATGATGCAGACCTAAGATGCAAATGTAAAATTTTAGAAATTTGTAATGATTTGAGATAGAAAAATGCAACCTATATGCGATTTTCACTAATGCAAAATTTGAAACCCTAGAATGCAAATTAAACAATTGATGCAAAATGTAATGCAATGTTAATGTAAGCTAGTCCTAGGATTGAAATGCACTCCAAATCAGAAATATAATGCTCTAAATGTAGGTTCACCAAAATGTAACAAAAGATTTTGGCAAACCAAAATACTCTAGGCTCCTAGGTTTTTTCACCTAAAAGGAGGTAGGATTAGGTTCTAAAATGCAATGTTACATTCAAATATGGATGTGATGTGGGTGTAATATTCCTAGATGAGATAAAATAAATGCAAATAATGAAGAAAAACTATTGAATATGAATGCAAAACTAAGAAATATGAAGTGTTTGAAAACACAGTGTTGTATGCAAACATGAACTAAAAATATGCACAAATGAAAACAAATTTGAATGAAACTAAATGGGGTGCACCTAGAAATTGATGAAGGAAAGAATGAAGATTACAGATGCCTCAGAAATACTAGAAAATATGATTTTCTGGCCAACTGGAACACTTCTGCCAAGCTAGGTGACTTAATCCCAGATCTAGGAAACTACTCTAGAGCCCATTTCAGCCAAATGGGTATCCAGATCCACAAAAAATTTTGAAAAAAATGTATAGTGGGACTGAGTCACCATTGTTGGTGACAATCCACTTTGGCTTTTCTAGAAAGTCAAAAGTGGAATTTGTAGCTCTCGGTCTGTTCCTCTAGGTGTCCTATTCTGAAACTACCAAGTTCGGGCTTGAAAGTGACATTTTGTGGATATTTTGACCTTTCCAAATTTGAAATCACACAAATGAAGAGAGAGAAAATGTTGATTGTTATGGATTGGGGGTTTTCCTTGGTCAAACCTCATTTAGGTAATTAAACCAAAATGATGAAATAAGATAATGAAGCATGAAACATGAAACAATGCAATTAGAAACTTTCCATGATTAAGGATCTTGAATTGCTGCAACAATTGATGAAGAATCTTGCTCTTGAATTCTTTAAAAACCTATCTTGAAGACTTAGAATGCTTAAACCCTAGCTTTCTTAACTTGAAATGGATGATGAATGATGGATTAATGATAAAATATTGATGAATTAGGGTTAAAGGTATCCTTTTATAAAGGAGCTTGGTAAGAATAAGGATCGTGATCAAGGGCCAATATTAAATTAGAAAATAATTTAATCAAGGGTGGAGGTTAATTGAGAGAGGAAAGACACATATAGATAAAGACTTGAGGTGGAAGATAAGCTTGGTACAGAAAAAGAGGTTCTTGGAGAAAATTAAAGAATAAAAATTATTTAATTTAGGTGGCCAACATAGGAGAAATAAATAAAATTTTAATTTTATTTATTTAGAAAGAAAGGTGGGAACAAATAATTAAATAATTAAAAATAATTATTTAATTATAGAGGAAAGGTGGAGTGTTAAACATTAAATAATTAAAAAAATTATTTAATGGAGAGGGAAGGGATAATTAAATAATTGAAATGATTATTTAATTGGGGAGATAAAGAAAGGATAAATAATTAAATAAATATAGCATTTATTTAATTATAGAGAAAAAAGGCTAACGAATAATTAAATAATTGAAATAATTATTTAATTATAGAAGAAGAGGGAAAAGCTAACTTTTGAATTAAAATAATATTTAATTTAAAAGTGGGGGATAAAGGACCATTGGAATGAAAGTCTAGAAAAGTGTGAAAGTCATTTATAATTCTTTACAACACCTTTACAAGGAATGCATTTTATTCAATTTGCAAGGGGCCAATATCTAGTGTGGATGTGTAAAACACCTCACAACACTAAATCAAGGCCTTATCAAGTCCATATTGTCATCAATTAATCCCAAATCAAGAAAAGAGAAAGGGATACTTTTTTCATGTCTACACTTTGACTTGATGATTGATGCTTGAAGAATACTATAATATGCTTGATAATTTTCCCTTGAATGCTCTTGTGAACTATCTTGAATGCTAGGTGTTGAATATGAGTGAAATAACCTTGTATTTATTCTCATTTATGCAAGAATTCTCAAAATTACAACACTACAAGCCGACATTGGATCTTAGAGAATAAAATCCTTCCAAATATTTAAATTAAATTTGATTTTAAGTTAAACAGGACTCATTCACCCAAGATGATGAATGAGTCCCACCTTAGGAATTTGAGGTGGGTTCTTGGGATTTTGGAGTTTTAAATGCTTGTGTTAAGATTATCCTCAAAAATACACATAAATAAAGCTTTTGGATGCAAAATGGGGCCAATTAAAGCATAATAAAGCCCAATATTTTATGATAGGCCTAGAAAAGTGTGAAAGTGTGTTACAATAATTTAGAACACTTAAAATAAGGTAATATTAATAATAAAAAGATGTTATTTAGGTGTAATCCATTAACAAGACCTTAGAGAAGTGTGGAAGTGAGTTACAACACTTCACAATGTACTTAAGTAAGGCACCATTTAAATCCATTTAGTTCACAAGGGCCCAAGACCTAATGTTAATATGCTAAGCATATTGCAACACTAAATCAAAGCCAAGTTAAGAGGACGTTTTTCCATCATTACACAAACCATTCAATTTTCCCTTTGGAAAAAAATATTTCCTTGCTATATGAAACTTCAAATTGTGAGCTTGGAACTCCTCTATTGCTAACTTGGCTGCTATTATTGTTGAACATGAGTAAAATCTCAACTATACAAGGAAAGAAATACAACCTACCTTATGTTTACTTGCAAGTTTAGCATTCACTTCTACCAACTAATGAGAGAATTTCATCTAGATCATTCTGTCACTATGGCACCTTGGCAATCTAAATGGAGTCTTCTCAAAACCAAACAATTGAATGTAAGTAATCTTTGGGTACTAGATGAACCAATTCTCCCATTCTCCAACAAATCTCGTAGCCTCTTTGGTCAATTAGAAACAAAGATCACATGTTAGTTGGTTGATGACAACATACAAGAAGGCATCATTAACTCTCCTGAAATGCTTCTCTACCTTCTTTAGCTCTAATTGATCATAATACTCCCATACCCTTTTTTGACATGGTGCCCCTCCAAGGTCTCTTACTTTTTTCAAGCCTAGGAGGTTTCACATTCTTCCAGCACAATAAATAACACAGGAACTCATATAGAATTCATTTTTATCCTTTAATTTAGTGATTTTTTATTATGAATGGCATCAGATACAATTTTCCATCAGTCCAAGTATAACTTTCCCTTGAAGATAATTTAAATAAAGTGAAACATATAGTTTTCAAAATTATGTGAATCCTCCTTCCCCAAGGTGAGCTAAAAAACAATGTAATCACATCCCCTACTTTAGAAGTAAAATCTAATCTTTAAGGATTAGGATGGAGTTTGGTGATTGACTTCTTTTCTATTTTAAACCATTTTTTGTTCATGTATCTTTTATGGGTTTCCACATCCATTTCATATTGCTCTAATTCATGTGCCTCAATCATGGCTTTGAAGTTGGCATGGGGAGGCCAATCAAATACTACCCTCATCATTGTTGGTATAAAATAAATGATATCATTCCCCCATGGATCAATGCATTTCCTTTGAACAGGGTTGTGTGAATTTGCAACAACCAATATGAACTTTGAGCACTGTACTACTATTGGGAATGAAGCCATATGTGATAATCCAAAATTAGCAATATTTTGAGCCCTTCGGCTAGCATTTGTTAAGAAGGTATCCTTGACAAAAAAAATTAGGGTGATATGACCAAGCATTGTGTCAATCACTTTCATAACTTCAAAGCCAAACATTAATACCACTGAAGTACCCTAGAACTTGTACTTCATGGTGAGTTGGATTTGTTCTAGTTTTAGCTTCTTAGCTTTCTATTCTTTTGGTACCTCTTTGGAACCAGTATCTCCCTTTGAATTAGACATTTAATAAACCTACAACCATAACATTCATTAGGTAGAAAGGAGTATTGCAATGAATCAAGTATTAAATACATCCCATAATAAGATCCTACATTCTAAAAGGAGTACCCATTTTTAAGATATTTGTATAGTTTTTAGGTGTTGTGTTTGAGATAAAACATGGAACATGGAAATCAATAAACCTAGCACTGCACTTGTCGTATGTCAGAGTCGAGGTGGAACTCAATACTTGTACCTCAAAGAAAACCCTATCAGAAGTCAAGATTGGGAAGGAACCTAGCATAAGAACAACACTAAGGGAGCAAGTTCAGGTTTTGTTCTAATGTCCAGGGTATGTGTAGGATCATGATGGGCCAAAAAGTGGCGATATTATGGGTATTTGTAGGGTTATGTGGGTGACAATTTTTTTTTTACCCAAACTATATGAAACAAAAAGGGTTTTTAGAGGAGATTCTCAGCTTTCCACCAATATAAATTATGTTTTACTTTGAATTTAATAAATAATTATTATTCATTTTCTATTAGAATTACGACTAAAGTCCTGATCGATAGCCTGATTGAAAAATATCTATAGCTTTCAAATGGTATCACATTTTTTGAATCTAAAACATGTGTCACATTCTATGCTTTACATACTATAAGAAAAATTAAATTTCAAAGTTTTGACCAAGTTAAGGTCGGACATACAATTTTTATATTTTTAAAAGTTGTAATAAAAATTCATAATTAATTATTACTTGGAAAAAATTACAAAAAATATGCATCATATCTAGACATGAGTCCTCTACTTATATATAAAATCTTATAAAAATATTATCATTTTATTATGGTTAGGGTAAGATAGACACCTACTTATTTTTCCACGAAATTTAAGTACCTTGCATTGAAATTTCAAATTTTCACCAAATAGATTTAAAAAATAAAAAATAAACCTAGTATTTTAGAAACTACATTCAATTTGCTACAAATTCTATTGTTACATATTTATGAAATAATATAGATAACTTATTCAATTTTTGCATCAATTTTCCTAACATTGATTTTCTAATTGTTTGCCACTTAAGGGCTTGTTTTCCATGATGATCCCCTACCCTCCACCCAATGGTGGAAGTCAAAACTTGGAATAAGAAAATTTTTTGGGTTTAAAGTCCATCTAAGTGGAATTCATAATCAAAAATGTGCTAACTATCCTTCAATTAGGGTTCAAGTTTTGTTCTAAAACCCGATCTCGCCACATGCAGAAAGAATTAGAATGATAAACATATGGATCATTTTATGGTGAAAGGTTTGGGTTCCATTTCAAAACCCGATCTAGCCATGGCGAAAGTCAAAGTTAGAATGGAAACAACTACAAGGACCATGGATCCAATTCTCAATAAGTTCATATGATTTTCAAAGATTAGAATTAGGAACAACTCAAACATTGGAATGAAAACCCTCCTAATGGCTGCACCAAGACTTAGTTAATTTAGTCAATTCAAGGATCATATGTGGGGAAGAATCAAGGGTTTGAACTTAATAAAGGTTTGCACAAATTTAAAATCAGAAGGGTTCAAGATTTTCAAAATTGAAAATGGTCAAACTAGACCATATGGAAACCTTAGGTGACCTAGGGCATGGCAGAACGAGGAAACCCACTCACAAAATGTGAAAAACCAAACACATAACAAACAAAGAGAAAGAAATTAAGAAAAACAAGTAGGAAAACAAACCCAAAAAATAAAAAATTGAACAAAGTGAACAAAAAAAATGAGTGAAACAATGAACAAATCAAAATGCAAAAAGAAATGCACAATAGAAAAACCAAGAAAACATAAAAACCATACCTCAAAAATGTTGAAGACACAAGAACTGAGGTTGATCAAAGACTCTCCATTCTCGAATAGACACTCCACCTAGTGGTCTGCTTTTGCTCTACTCATAAAAATTGAATGCAATTATGAGAAAAAGTGTGGAGGAAATCTGAATATATATTAGTTCTACATGTGCAAAGAGATCTAACATTAATGCAGGTAGGTCAAAAGTCAGAGTTTGAACCAAACCTAGAACATGAGCTATCAAAAATGAGGTAAGGAAAAAATCAAGATCAAAACCAAACTTGGAACATGAACCTTCAAAAAGAGCAAGGTTCTAGTTCTAATCCGAGATCCAAACCTAACAAAGCGTATGAAGAATGGAAGGAAAAATTGGGATCAATTCAAAACCAAGAACAAGAACCTTACAGAGGTTCAAGGTTTTGGTTCTAGTCTGAAGTTTGATTTTGAAATAGATAACATAAACAAAATAGAGAAAGATAAGAAAGCAAAAATCAGAGTTAGATCAGAACCAAGAACATGAACCTTACATAGGTTCAAGGTTTCGGTTTTGATTCGAAGTCTAATTTTGAAACCAAACAAAGAAAACCAAGGAAAGCAATGGGGATCAAAATTAGAATAGAAACTTGAACATGAACCTTTGGAAGGTTCAAGTTTCAGTTTGATGTCATATTTTGAAAAAAAGGGAAAGAAATATCAAAAGAAAAGGAAGAAAAAGACAACACTCAGAGCAAAAAAAAAGACATAAAGGGCAAGGAAAAACAAAACAAAAAGGGAAAAGGCACCAAGGAAATGAGGGGGGCCCATTTCAATTGAGAAGAAAATGGGATGGTTATGTAGTACATAACAAATGGAAACTCAATTGGGAAAACAATTTACCCATTTTTAGGATATGAAGTCACTCAATCACCCTAGAATCTCTAGTTTATGACTATTTCAACTTTAGTATGGTTGATTAATATGGGCAGGAGTGAGTTGAAATCTTGAACATGGTCCTATTGAAGAAACTTTGAAACCTAGTGTGTGCAATTGATTAGTTATCTCACCCTTATTCACCGAATGAGCACACCTTGGGTTGAGCTATGTGAAGTGGGTCATACTAATATCATGCAATGATATCCTAGGCATTGCTCTACTACCAGCCAGGCATATGTAGCCTTGATGGAGGTACCTCTAGTTTCCCCCAAGCATAGCTCTATTGCCATCCAATTGTCTATAGACTCGATAGAGATACTAGATTACCCACATTCAACTAAGCCTTTGCTATTAATATTTTCTTTAATTCATTTTACTTGTTCATTTTATTTCATGCCTCTCCTTTGAGTATCTTTTTTACTTTTACAAATTGCTCAGAGTCCCAAAAAATAATTTCAAGAAATGAGTTGGAAACCATGGTGGACCTCATGATAGCATTGTGACATCATACTTTTCACTCAAGACAAAGGTACACCCTCCTTTCAATAGGAAAACATAAGAGATTTTAATGTTATTTTATAAAAAAAATTGGATTATGTTGTAATCTTCATAACCATTTTAAATGTCCCCACCTTATAACAATATTATTATCATCATTGAGACAACTATAAAACATAAATTTTAGAATGAGAGGGGACCAAAATATCTTGAGAATACTTAAACCAAATTGTCAACTACAACCACCTTATGCATGCCCTTAATGACCATACAATTGTCCAATAAACCATTGATGGAGTCACCCATGGTGAAAACAAACAAAAAAGATTAGAAAACCAAAAGGAAATAGAAAACAAGCAAGAAAAAATGACAAGGAATAGGAAAACAAAACAAAATAGAATGAAACAACAAAAAGAAAAAGAAACACCCAAACTACTAATATACAAGGGAGAGGGAATAAAAACCTCACAGGCTGAAATAATGCTTAAGGAACTACTCATTGACGGGCAATGGGATAGGTTCCCCTATTAAAGTGAGAAACCCAAAAGCATTTTCTCTAAGGATTTTAGCAATTTGGTAAGGGACTAATCAGAGTTTGTCAAAATTTTGATGATCTCCTTTCTTTTCTCTTGCTTTATCCCAAAGGAACACAATATCATAGATTCTAAAGGCTTTAACTTTGGATCTTTTGTCAAACCAACATTTGACAACTTGTTGTTTGGAGAACTATTGTAAAGAAGCATCCGTTTTCTCTTTTAGACTCACTAAATTCATTAGCCTGGCTTCTACCCCATTGTCCTCAGAGAAAAAATCTTGCATAAGTTTCAGAACTGAGATTTGGAGATTAATTAAAAAGATGAGATCATAGCCATACAACAATTTGTAAGGGGAGTTCCCTAAGGTAGCCTTGACTCTAGTTTTGTCTACCCAAAGGGCGAACTTCAACTATGTATGCCAATCTTCAGGGTTATTCTCTAGTAATTTTTTAATGGTGTCTAATAAGTTCTTATTAGTTTACTCTACTACCCCATTTCCCTATGGATAATAGTTTGAAGAATATTTCAAAATGATCTTATGTTCAAAATCCCATTGAATGAACTATGTGGAAGTAAAATCAGGGTCATTATCACATACTAGAGAGAATGACACCCCAAACTTGATGATTATATGATCTTGGAGGAACTTAATAACAATGTAGGTAGTACAATTCTTGCATGCCTATGCCTTAGTCCATCATGTGCAATAATCTATCACTATTAATATAAAATTGTGGCATACAGAATAATTTGGATTAATTAGTCCTACAAAGTCTAATGCTCATTGGGTGAAAGGTCTCACCTCATAAACTAGCCATAAGGGAATTGTTGAATTGCATTCTCTAGGAGTTGATGTTTAGCAAGTATGGCAAGTCCATAGATGTTGGTGAGAATCCTTGAATACATGAGGCCAATTATATCCTAATTTGAGAATCCAATGTGCAACAACATCTGCTAACCCATGTCCAATGCCACACTTTACATGGAATTCATTCAAGACCTGTTTGGCCTGCTACTGATCTAGGCATCTTAGATATATTCCCTCAAAATTATTCCTATATAAAGTCCCATTCTTGATCATATAATGAGCACTTTTAAACCTAAGTTCTCTCCTCTACATGGTTGTCATCCCTTTAGTACACTTGTTGTTCAACAACAAGAAAACCAAATCTACATTCCAAGGATTGTTGGTGAATGATTGCACTATATACTATTGGAAAAAAATCTTAGGGTTCTCGTCTACTATTAATTTTGATAGGCCTTGTCCTCAAGCTAATTTCATGGGGTTTTTCTTGAGGTCAAACTCTTGCAAAATGGCCATCCATTTTCCTCTTCTCTCTCATAATTCACTCTGCATTAACAAGGACTTTACTGCTAGATCTGGAACTATGACTATGGTTTTACTACGCAATATGTAATGTCTAAATTTTGTTACTACCATCATCAAGGCGACAACTTGCTTTTCAAGATACAATACCACATTTCAACATTCTTGAAGGGAGAACTCATGAGTGTGATTGGTCTCTCACATCCTTCCTTTCACTGTGTCTAGATGGATGAACAAGAATGCTCTAAAGCAAATGAATAGATGAAGAATAGCTACGAGTAATCTGGGTTGGTTAGAATGTGAGCCTCTAAGATAAACTATTTAATTTGTGCAAAAGCTACCCTAGCTTCATTAGTCCATTAAATCTTGGCATCCTTTTTCATCACTTTGTTTAAAGGCTTAACAATCTCTAACAACCCAGTGATGAATTTCTAAATAAAATTGACCATCCCAGAGAATGATTTCATTTCTTTCTTGTTGCTAGGCATGGGAAACTTTAAGATAGCTTCTACTCTTTCAAGATCAATAGAAATTCCCTTTTTTAAAATTATGTTTCCCAGTAGTTTTCTTTCCAAAAATCCAAATACACACTTTTTCAGGTTTAGGGACACACCATACCTTTTACATTGTTCCATCACTTTCACCAAATTAGTAGTGTGATCATTTCTATCCTTTGAGAAAACCATCAATTCATAGATCTAAATGATAATGTACTTGCCAATCAGGCCCTTGAACACTATGTCCATTTCTCACTAGAAATTTTCTCCTACATTGATTAGCCCAAATGACATCCTACAATACAAAAAGGTACCCCACTTGATTGTGAGTGTTATTTTCATTATGTCTTCATACTTCACCATCACTTGATTGTACCTAGAGTATCCATTAAGAAAAGACATCATCTGAGAGTTGTTGATGATCTGCATGTTGGAAGATGGTCAGTGCTCCTCTTAGGATTCGTGACATGGCTTAACTTCCTCCCATGGATCCGTTAACTCTGGTGGTTGTATTGGGCATTAACAGGTTGACCTTTTGTTGCAATGAAAAATCGTGATGCCAAAAATTGGTATTAGAGCTAAAGGTTACAAGTTTGAATCCCCTTGGGTAACATGGAGGGGGAGATTGTTGGCAAATGGTCAACACTCCCCTCAGGATTCAAGACATGGCTTAACTACCTCTCATGGATCCATTAACTCTGGTAGTTGTATCAGGAATTAACAAGTGGACATTTTGGTGCAATGACAACCGTGAGGCCAACACTATAATACCTCATCTAGTGATGGGAGAGGATAATTGTCCTTCTTTGAAGCTCTATTTAAATTTTGAAAGTCCACACATAGTCGAATCTCTTAGTTCTTCTTGTGGACTAGTACCAAGTTGGATATCCAAGTTGAATGTCTGACTGGAAATATTATCTGTGCTAAAATTATATTTTGTACCTCTTTGAGAATGAGAGGTTCAAGCAAAGCATTAACCAACCACTAATTCTAATGAAATGACTTAGACTAGGGTTTCAATAGAATACTATGCATTATGATGGATGTGTCGAATGTCTTCATATCTTCATATCCCCAAGAAATGGAATCAATATCTCCTTTCAACACTTTGATTATGTCGTCATGTATGACCTTTGGGAAATTTTTTCCAATAAAAATATTTTTCTATGGGCCAGAGTCTGCCATGTTATAGGTCTCATACTTCCCTCCTTCAGTGTTGGTAGGAAATTTCTTCTTAGCCTTGGGATCTAAATCAAATATCCATTCCAATGCCATAATTCCTTTCAAGATAGTGTTTTTTTTTAGGTTGAGGATACCTTCGAGACTTAAATCTTCTAAATCCCAGTCTTTTGGGTACCTATCAGTTTCATCAATTATTTGATCCTCAAATACTCTTGAATTTGTGATAAAAGCTAAAATATGTTGATCATCCTCAAATTCTTGAAAGTTTCACACATTATCTAAAATGGCTGGTACTAACACCAATTCCATCAAGAATATTTTCATTATAGAGTACTTCATTGCTTCTAGGATACTTGCAGCAACTTATAGTGCATCTATAATATTATTCTTTTCCCTCAAGATTAACTATATGTCGAATGCATTGAAGTTCTCAATCAAGCTCCATACTCGATAATGCGTTGTCAACTTCTTACTGTGGCAAGTGTATTGAACTTGAAATTGCTTCACAACGACTTTGGAGTCTTTCAATACCTTGAGGCATTGGAATTTCTTCAGGTTACAAAAAAATAGGAGTCCTCAAGCCAACGCTTAATACTCAACAACATTGTTAGTATAGCCAAACTGCAACCTATAAGAAGAAAAATATGTTTTTCCTTTGGGATTAATTAACTCAACGCCTACTCCACTAATTTGATTGGATTTAGAACCATCAAATTTTAGTGTACATATTTTGTCATGGGTAAAGGTATCCTTCTTGAGGTTGGTTTTGGACTGTTGTGGGAGAGGGTAATGTGTGCATTTAGTTCATTAGCTCTATCTGAATCACTAGATTTTCTTCTACATTAGGCTAGAAAAAAGTATCTTTTGAGTTGGGTGAATCAGTAGGGACAACCTTATGCATTCCATCTACTTTTGTTAGTGATTCAATTGTGTTACATTGAGGTTCATCAATTGATTCCTCCAACTTGTTTTCCTTGTCATCCGTCAGTACTTTTGTTCCTTTAAGCAATTAATTTGGGATCAACAATTGAGTTGGGGAAGGGGTGTGCATTACTTCTTATAACTCTGACACTTCCACATGCAAATTCCTATCTTTGGTCTAGGTTGGATCAACCAATTTGAGAATGTCTGATGAGTTATGGATCTTTATTATGGCATATGAAACCTCAGTCTCAAGAGGTGTTAGATATGGATTTACCATTGCTTTGCTGAGTTGATGGTATTGAGGTTGGAAAACTTGGTTCAAGATATCTATGTAGGGTTGGGAAGTTAACTCACAATGCTTTTGGTAGTGTACCTGCACTAGTTGGGGAGTAACAAAATCCACAAATTTTCCTCTTCTATGAGGACTAATCTATCTTGATGAAACTTTTTTGTTAAGAAATCATGGTTAGTGGATAACATGCATTTGTTGTCTTCCATGTGCAAGGGTGTTTGTTCCTTAGTTACAAGTGAAAAGGTCATGATTTTGTCAACCCTATAAACCCATGATTTGTTCTTAAGGTATACAATTTCATTGGGATGTTCATAGTCAGTTATCATGCGCTTTAGTCAGGGTTCACTATCAATCATAATTTGTCCATCTAACCCCTTCCATGGTAGCCACATGTGTGATAAATCCAATGCTAGGTAACCTCCTAAGATCCTTCCCCAATCCCTATTGAGAAGCATTTTGTACATTTCTAGAATATCAACCACTTGAATATCTATGTAATGTTGGATTCTAGGGGTTTGATCCTAGTTGCACGAGGTCTATTACATTAACCTCAATTTTGTCTAATTGTATAATCCTCTTTTTGGTATGGATATGAGTCTAGCCTAACTTTTTGTATATGGATTATGGCATCACATTCCTTGGGGCCCTTGAATCTAGAAAGAACTTATGAAAGCTCTTTCCAAATATCCTTAGGCTAACTAGAAAGGAAGGAACACCTATCCTCCCATGATACACAATTACGTTCATGTCTACAATGCTTGCTACTTTGGCATTTCCTTTTGAAGAGTTTTCTTCCTTTAAAGAATTTATAAATGATTCACAAATTTTTGGACAATATTTGAAAACATTGTGGGTGAAGCCACAATAGTGGTTTACAATTGAAGTGAGGAAGGAAAGCTCACAAAAAATGAATGCATGGCAAAAAACTTGATTTTAGGGGTTCGTACGAACCTATTGGTTCGACCGAACCAATTAGGGGTTTCATAGAACCTAGGTTCGGCCAAACCCTCTTAATAATTTCCCACCAAAAAATCCATCAAAACCCCTTATAGAAGGGGGGTTCGAATGAACCCTAGTTTACTTGAACCCCTAGGGGTTCATTCCAACCCCCTTTATTCCTCATCCCCCTTGAGACACAAAAAGAAATTGAATTTTGGCACTTCGGAGCTTGGTTTGACGATGAAAATGGAGGAATATTCACAAACCCTACTGGAATCAGGTAGTCCTCAGAAAGACCTATCCAACGAATATAATTTTAATATGTTTTGGTTTTATTATGTATTTTTTTTCCCATTTTATTAAACATAGGTTTTTCTTTGAAAATGAAGGTCTCTGTTTTGCACATGTGGAAAAATAGAAGATTATCAAACAAAAAAAATGAAAAATAAGAGTGCACCAAATATTGAAGTCCTTGATCCAATAGAAAAAAAAATTGAATTTCGATATATACAAAACAAGTTATGCGTTATACGGTCGTGCTATGTCTAAATTGTAATTGGTTTGACTTTGAAACTTGATTAAAGAAAAAATATTTAGTAAAAAACTATCTAACCAAGTGGAAGCACTAGATATCAGAGTTACAAATCTAAATTCTAAAGAATTATAATTTTATCCTTCATGGAAAAAAAATTATGTGTTATACGGTGTACGTCACTTTTTAAAAATGCTAGTTTTTGAAAAAACCCAGTTTTCATGGGAGATGGAAAAAGAAGTGGAATGTAATTCAAAAATTTTAAAAAAATATATTTTTAGAATCCACAGACAAAGTGTGACGAGACTCTAGTTTGCATCATCTTCAAATTATTCATGGTTTAGCCGCTATAGGTGCCCGAATGTTAAGATTTAGTTTAAAAAATAATTTCAGTGTCCAGTTTGGCCAAAAATTGTAAACCACTATTGTGGGATCACCCTTGTACATAGACATATTGGACTTGGTATTCTTCATTTCTCTATCCAAATCATAGCCTGTGTTGACATAAATTTAGTGGTTTGGAAATAGAGATTTGGTTCAACCTTGGTTTAGATTTTTAGTTGGTCCTTTAGGTGTCAATGGATTGTTATCTTCTTTGGGGTTAGGTAGAACAAGAGAATTATTTGACGGTTTAGAAGTAGTGAACGAACCTTTTTTTTATTCCTTAGAAAATGGCCTCCTTTCGCCTAAAATTCTTGGGCATAATAAGTCTCAAGTTTTGGTTCATTTTCTTCTTGAAAGAGCCATCTATAATCGTCAACCATTTCAAAATCCATAGTAGTGTCAAGAAGTCCCACTATTCCCACCTACTTTTTTTGGTGTGTTGGGAATCAGCTTGAGCCATTTTAACCATCTTTTCCATCTGTGGGAAATTTAATTTTGAATGAGTAGACATATCATGCAATCTACACCAATTAATCATGGGATTCAAATCTGTCAAATTGGATGTGTGTATATGGACATCATTTTTTTGGTTGTTTTTTGCAACTCTATTATTTGGCCTAGTATCCCATTGTCTATTGTAGGGCCTAGTATTATAATCATGATTCTTGTTTTGAAAATTCCTCTGGTTTATATTGTTGTATGATTTGATAACCTCCCTAATTCTGATACTGGTTTTGGTTATGGGGAGGATTGATCCTTAATTGAGCCATCTCATTGGTCATTTGAGAGGGAGTTTTCTTCAATGTCTCAACCTTAAAGGATAAACGAGTAGTCTATTCATTGTACATACTAGCTAATGTTTGGTCCATCTGCTACACAACTAGAAAATTTTCTTGAGGATTATGTCCCCTATGATTATTAAAGGATGGTGGCTAAAAGAAACTAGTAGTCCATTATTGGTTATTGTGTGATCATGTCCGTGAGGCCAGGTTAATGTAGGTGAAGGGTGTATTTTAGTAGATGGCCCATATGCAGATGGAGACATTCTAGGGACAACATTCATCAACAAGGTTCCATTGGTAGTTGCATCATTAATTGTAGCCAAATTATTGGGAATTCTTGGGTATCCTAGAGAAGGAAAAGTTCCTCTTATACCACCTGGTGATGGAGTAATCTATTGTTGGCAGTGAATAGATAGGTTATATACTTGGGTATGTGCAGGATCATAATGGGACAAAAAGTGACGATATGATGGGTATTTGTAGGGTATGTGGCTAATAAATTTTTTTACCCAAAATTGATGAAATGAAAAGGGTTTTTAAAGGAGATTCTCAACTTTCCACCAATATAAATTATGCTTCACTTTGAATTTAATAAATTATTATCATTCATTTTCTATTTGAATTGTGACTAAAGTCCTGATTGATAGGCTAATTAAAAAATATCTATAGCTTTCAAACATTATAACATTTTTTGAATCCAAAATATCCATTGCATTCTATGTTTCACATACTATAGGATTAAAAAAAAGAAAAAATGAATTTCATGAAGTTTTGACCATGTTAAGGTGGTCAGACATATGAGTGTTTATATTTTTTAAAAGTTGTAATAAAAAAATTATAATTAATTATTGGGTGATGTCATAATAGTGGTTTACAATTCCTGAGAGGAACGAATTTTAGCTGAAATCACATATTTTTAGAAAATATAATGATTTAAGCCTTAAAAAGTTCCATTTTAAGGAGTCCAATTGAAGAGGGTTTGATCAACTCACCTTAGATCAAACCCCCTTGGATAGAACCTCGCTAGTTTTAAACCATACCCATAAATGCATCTCCTTTACACCTATCAAAATGTTGATAAAAAATCACTTTTGATTTAGATTTTGGGGGATCAAATGAATTCATTTAAAATTTATTTCAAATGATTATGGTATTCCTTAGAACAATCTATCCAATGGATATAATTTTAATATGTTTTGGTTTTGTTATGTATTTGTTTTTTAAGTTTTATTAAACATAGGTTTTTCATCGAAAATGAATTTCTTTGTTCTTCACATGTGGAAAAATAGAAGATTATCGAAAAAAAATTTGAAAAATATGAGTGCACCAGATATTGGAGTCCTTGATCCAACAAAAAAAAATAAAAAATTTTGACATATACAAAAAAGTTGTGTTATACGTTGTGTGAATTGTAATTCGTTTGACTTTGAAACTTGATTAAGGAAAAAATATTCTATAAAAACTATCTAACCAAGTGGAAGCACTAGATATCAGAGTTAAAATCTAAATTTGAAAGAATTAGAATTTTATCCTTCATGGAAAAAATTTATGCATTATACAATGGCCACTTTTTAAAAATGTTGTTTTCAAAAAATCTATTTTCATGGGAGATGGAAAAGAAGTGCAATTTGATTCCAAAATTTTGAATTTTTTTTTTTTTAGAATCTATAGACAAAATTTGATGAGACTCTAGTTCGCACCATCTTCAAATTCCTCACAGTTTAGCCACTATAGGTGCCTAAATGTGAAGATTTAGTTAAAAATAATAATTTTAGTGTCCAGTTTGGCTAAAAATTGTAAACCATTATTATGGGATCACCCTATTTACTTGGAAAAAAATTACAAAAAATATGCATCACATCTGGACACGAGTCCTCTACTTATGTCTAAAATATTATAAAAAATAATTATCATTTTATTGTGGTTAGGGTGGTCAAACATACCTAGTTCTTATTTTTTCTTGAAAATTAAGTACTATTGCATTGAAATTTCAAAATTTCACCAAATAGATATATTTTTCTAAATAAACCTAGTAGTTTAGAAATTACATTCAATTTTCTATAGATTTTATTCTTACATATTTTGAAATAATATAGATAACTTATTCAAATTTTTACGTCAAGTTGCCTAACTCTGATTTTTCTAAATTTTTTGCCACTTAAGGGCCTATTTTTTCCATGATGATCCTAGACATACCCAATTTTTATAGAGCATTTGTTTCTTGCACAGTGTAAGTTTATTAGATGAATAAATTTATTAGAGAATATAAGGCCTTGACGTATGCCTGGATTGCTATGTTTTCAACAATAAGATATGGTGCTTGTAGCCTTTGATACATCCTCTAGAATTGTGTATTAAATATGGGAAATGGTTCATTGGGTTCTTTTCAAATGGTAGAAAACTAATGGTAAAGGATTTTTGGATTAGTATATACTTGGAATTGATTGATGAAGGTTGTTTCTAGATCTCCCCAACTAGGTATGATCCGATGGGTAAGTTCAAGTACTAGTTGTAGGTAGTATCTGCTAATCAATATGGAAAAAGGCAACAAACCATGTCTTCATGTTCTATCTAGCTAGTTACACATGCATCTTTGAATTCTTGAATGTGTTCTTTGGCACTTCATGATTCTCTGTGAGAATAGTTAGGACAAATGTGCTCAAGATTTTTGGGCATGTCATGTATCCCTCCTGGAATGGTTCCTAGTGGTGATGGGTTTCTAGTGAAGAACACCATTGGTGGGGGTGGTAGATTTTATGTTCGAGCTTGTGATATGATAGGGAATTCAGGTGGTGATAATGGTCATGGCAGGGGTTGTGGTTTATTTCTATGAGGAGTTTTGGGTCAAATAAAAAATTTGAGTTCCAAGAGTGGTTCTTGGCAGAGAGTAGATCTCAGAACTCGCTCAAACTTGTCAACTGAAAAAGACCCAATTCACTATGGCTTCTTTCCCAGGCCCTCCTTCTAGTGCCAGTTCTGTTGATGGCCAAATCAACACACCAACATGCAAGCAGGTTATAGATACCTTGCTTCTTTTGAAAAAGAGTAACTAATTCAGAAACTAAATACCCTCCAAGGTCTTGGTTGTTGGTTCACAATGATACTACTTCACTCGATGGTCAACATGGTTGTAACTTCAAGAGGCCTACTCGTTGAGATAACAAATTGAATGTATATTAAATCTAGATCTAAACTAACAAAAAAAAATTAAAAGAAATATCAAAAGATAGTTCAAAGTTTGTGAGAAGAAAACATGCAAATAGACATCATCTCAAATTCTAGACATATAACTTATTAAGGGAACTTTATTTGTCTAAAACAAACTACTGTATGAAATAATTCATAATGTTTACATAGTCATTTTCATCCACAATGCAGTATTCAAAGCATATCCATCAATCATCACATTTGTCCTTTCCATTTCATTATTTTATATATTTTATATTTTATTGTTCCCAAAAGAAATTATAGATCAACAAAAACAAAGAAAAATACCATTCGCTAGTGAAATTCCAAAGATGGCCTTAAGTCTAGTTTCTTCTATTATTGATGAGAATAAATAAGAAATGATTACAACTCTGGAGAAAGCTTCACTCATGTACAGAGGAGATGAAGTCTTAAAAATCACTATCTAAGACTAAAAACTATATCTACTAAATAACATTAAATAACTTAAATGAAAGAGTTCTAATCATAAGGCACAAATCAAACTTCACTTTGCTAACCTTTACAATGAGGAAAAACATCATATATAGAGAGAAGATACAAAACAAGTTTCTTTGAGCCAAAAATAATTACAAGCGACCCAAAAATCAAGGTGCCCAACATGAAAATCAAGGAAAAATCAGCAAGATTGGTTAGAATTGGAGCTAACTGCTACACAAACTGATGACTAGGGGAAGTACTTATGTTTTCCAAATTCATTATAGAAGCACTTTAATTCACTGCCAAGTCACCCCAAGCGAATTGTTGTTCACTCCCTATAAAATAGGATGACACCCATAGGCTGACTTTGTTGACCATATTCCTATTCAAAAAATAGAATATTCCCTATTTTGATCTGGAATTCATATTATTTAGATACTCATCAAAGTTACTGAAAATCTACTTCAAGACCTCTTCATCAGTTTCATCTACCCACTCTAATTTGAACTTTGATCTCTCAAAATCTTGTGCAACTTCCTTAGTAGCCTCATGCATTTGACTAGTGTCTGTAGAAGCCCACTTGGTATCAAATATCAGATCTGCTTGTCATTAATTCATCCAAAAGAGTCCCATCAAGGCCATCTCCCCTCTTTATCAACTTTTCCAACTCACTGTTCCATTCACCTTTTACCTCTTGCAACAAGCCTAGGCCATGACTCTGTTGAGAACTTGGCAATTTCTTTATGGTGACACATCCAACAATCTGCTCAAATATCAATGTGTGATCCCACACCTCATGTTGAACCTTGAGCAAAGTTATTCTATGCTCAATGAGAATTTTTTACTAGAAGATAATTATATTAATGGCCTTATATACTCAAGACTATCATCACCTAAGATCCTTGATTCAATCATTATTTCCCTAGGAAACTTGTTAATGATTTTTAACTTCCTCAAATATTTTGTATATTTCTCTACCTCCTCCAACAAGTGTTTAGCATATTCTCCTATCTTCTTACCCAGTGTACTTGCTTCATCATAGTATATATATCCTTCATTGAGAAATTATTCTACTACTTGTCTAAGGACATTGATCCAATTATCAAAAATTTGAGCCTTCCTCTTCATTTCATTCAATTCATCATCTTCTTTGTGGCTTATCAACATGGGAACCTCTAATGAAACTGGTTGCTCAACATTTGATGTAGTAAGCTCTTTCAAATATCTCCTCATCTAACCCACTTGTTCCTTCAACTCATCTTTTGCTTGCTTGTCCTTCACCATTCTTGGTTTTACCAAAGTTTTTGCAATATCAATGAGTGCTATTTGTTAGCTCATAGTTTTCTTTCCCAAGTTGACTATACTTGGTAATCTAAGGACTATAGTTCTCTGTCATCCTTATCCACCATTGGGGTTGCGACCTTGGTGACCAAATCCCCATCATCTGTTATCCTTGTGGAGTGAATAGCCCTCAGTTGCTTCTTTGGCTTCACCTTCTCTAGGTCTTTCCTCATAGCATCCTAACTTATTGATTGGGCCTCAACTTGTTTCCTCTTATCAATATTGAGTTTTAAGAATGTTGGAGTAGTTGGTGGAGTTTTCACTTGTTGAGTTATCATGGGTGCTTGTTTAGTAGGTGGTGGAGGTTTTAGAATTGAGTTGGTTACCTTTGTAGAGGAAACCTTTTGTTGCTCTAGTTTTTCCTTCTCAGCTTCTTCTTGCTCCTTTTGTAATGCTTCTTCCTACTCAACCTTCTCTTGAGCTTCCCTCTCTTGTTGAGCCACATCCTCAAGTGCTAACTTTGCTGCATTATCTAATATTTTTGTTCTCCTATTCCTTGAGCACATGGTCGACACTAATATCATTGCCTTCCTCAAGTGATATCTCCTCATCACCAGAGTCTTCCTTTTCTTCCTCTCTTGGAGAAGTGTCTTCAACATCTGATGGAATGGGAGAATCTGAAATATTTACCACTTTATCCTTCTCCTCTTCCTCATCAACCACCTTTTCTAATTGTGAAGGGGCAACATGAGCTTCTTTTGGTACAATCTTCTCTCTAAGATATAGTGTAGCAATGGGTTTTATACTTTCCCAAAATACCACCTCTCTTGATGTTGTTATAAATGTCTCCTTAGCATCTTACATCTTTTCATTTAATTCATTAAATAAATCCTCCTGCTCTTCCACCACTTGTGTCAATCTTCTCCTCAACCTTTTATATTCCTTAGGTACAAAAGTAGAAGGAGATGGTTCATCTCTCGTGTTCTTCCTCTTTTAGGTGGTTCTCCCCATAGGCTTGTTTAGGTAGCAATAAATCAATTTCAAACTTTTTTCTATGACCACTTGTGAAATCTTATTTATATTATACACCTCCATCCAATTGATGGGGTCCAAGGCCTTGGTTGCTACTTGATCAACATCATATTGGGGATTGAGAATAAGACCATCATCTAACATCCCTTCAGGTATATCCTCTTTTATACTAATATCTCTCATCTAACGGATGGTCAATCTTTCATATCCCCTCTTCCTCACTTCAAAATCATCTTGAAGGTCGGACCAGAAGTCCTCAATGTGAGGCTCGTGATTGGGAAACAAGTAAGCATACAAACCATTATTTTTTACCTTTGGATCAAAATATTTCCTTACCATATGAAACTTCAAATTGTGAGCTTGGAACTCCTTTATTGATGACTTGGCTTCTATTGTTGTTGAACATGATTAAAATCCCAACTCTAGAGAGAAAGAAAAACAACCTGCCTTATCCTTGCAAATTTAGTAATCAATCTACCAATTAATGAGAGAATTCCATTAGGATCATTTTGTCACTACAACACCTTAACAATCTAAAGGGAGTCTTCTCAAAATCAAACAATCAAATGTAGGTAATCTTGGGGTACTAGATGAACCAATTCCCCCATTCTTCAAAAAATGTCATATCCTCTTTGGTCATTTTGAAACCAATATCACATATTAGTTGGTTGATGAAAACATACAAGAAGGCATCATTGATTCTCTTGAAATGCTTCTCTACCTTCTTCAGCTCTAATTGATCATAATACTCCCATACCCTTTTTTGACTTGGTGCTTCTCTAAGGTCTCCTACTGTGTTTAGACTTAGGAAGTTCCCAATTCTTGCAGCACAATAAATAACATAGGAACTCATATAGAATTTCTTGGTATCCTTTACTTTAGTTATTTGATTATGAATGGCATTAGATACCATTTTCCCCCTATCCAAGTATTTCTTTCCCTCGAAGATAATTTGAATAAAGTGAAACATCCATTTTTTGAAACTATGGGAATCCTCCTTCCCAAAACTCTAGACAACAATGTAATCGCGTCCCCTACTTCAAAAGTAAAATCTTATCTTTTAGGCTTAGGAGGGAGTTTGGTGATTGAATTATCTATTTTAAATTATTTCTTGTTCATGTATCTTTTGTGGGTGTCCACATCCATTTCATATTGCTCTAATTCCTAAGCCTCATTCATGGTTTCGAGGTTGGAATAGGGAGGCAAGTCAAAGACTAGCCTCATCATTTTTGGTGTTAAATTAATGATATAATTCCCCCATGGATCAATGCATTTCCTTTGAACAAGGTTGTATGCATTTATAGTAGCCAATATGAACTATGGGCACTCTACTAGTTATTATTGGGAATGAAGCCACATGAGCTAATCTAGAATTAGCAATCTTTTGAGACTTTGGGCTAGCATCTATTGTGAAGGTATTCTTAACAAATTGATCAAGGTCGATATGACCAAGAATTGTGTTAGTCACTTTCATAACTTCATACCCAAACTTTGATACCACCAAATTACCCTAGAACATGTACTTCATGGTGAGCGGGATTTGTTCTAGTTTTAGATTCTTAGCTTTTTGTTCTTTTGGTACCTCTTCAACACCAATATCTCCCTCTAAATGAGAAATTTAATAAATGTGCAACATAAAATTCATTATGCAGAAAGGAGTATTGTAATGAATCAAGCATTAAATGCATCCCATAATAAGATCCTACATTTGAAAAGGGGTGCCCATTTTTAAGATATCTCTATAGTTTTAGGGTGTCAAGTTTGAGATAAATAGATTGGAACATGGAAATCACTAAACCCATCACTAGACTTGTTAGATGTAGAAGTCAGGGTGGAACTCAGTAGTTGAACCTTGAAGAAAACCCTATCAAAATTTGGGATGGAGATGGAACCTAGCATGAGAAAAACACTAAGGGAGTAGGTTGATGTTTTATTTTGATGTCCAATCCCACCACAGTGGAAAAATTTAGAATTGGATTGGAAAGGTAGAACAATAAAATATTTGCGCAAGGTTCAATTTTTATTTCGAGGTTCGATCCCGCAACATGGGAAGAATTAAAAATCGAAACGATACTTGGAATGTGGACTATCCTTTGAGCAGGGTTCGAGTTCCATTCTGAAACCCGATCTCACCACATGGGTGGAAGTTGGAATTAGAATGGTACCAAGCACATGAATCATTCGATGGTGAAAGGTTGGGGTTCCATTTTGAAACCTTATCCTACCATGGGAGGAAGTTAGAGTCATAATGGAAACAAGTACAAGGACCATGGGACTGACTCTCAATAAGTTCATATGATTTCGAGAGATCAGAATCAAGATCTTGACTCAAACATTACAACCAAAACCCTTCTAAAGGTCGAACCAAGACTTAGTTAATTTAGTCATTTTGAGGATCAAATGCAGGGAAGAATTGAGGGTTCAAACTTAATAAAGGTTGGAATAAATTTAAAATCTTTGAAGGTTTGATATTTTCAAAATTGTGAATGGTTGAACATACCCTACATAAACCATAGGTGACCTAGGGTAGAGTGGGAATGAGGAAACACACTCGTGAAATGTGACAAAACCAAATGCAAACAAAAACACAATGAAGAGAAAGAAAATAAGAAAAATAAGAAGGCAAACAAATCCAACAAATAAGAAAAGTGAACAAAATGAACAAAAAAAGAGAGTGAAACAATGAACAAATTGAAATGTAAAAAAAAGAGGAAAGAACAACACACAAAACTAGGAAAACACAAAACCCTACACCAAAAATGTGAAGGTACAAGAACTGAGGCCGATCAAAGACTCTCCATGCTAGAATCAATGCTCCACCTATCACTCTATTTTGGCTCTAGTCATGAAAATTGAATGCAATTATGAGCAATAGTGTGGAGGCAATCTAAATATATATTAGTCCCATGCGTGTACAAAGACCCGACATTAATGCGGGTAGGTTGAAAGTTGGAGTCTGAACCTAACCTTAAACATGAACTATCACAAAGGAGGTAAGGAAAAAATTGGGATTGAAACCAAAATCGACACATGAACCTTCAAAAAGAGAAAGGTTCTAGTTCCAATCCGAGATCCAAACCTGACAAGGCATAGGCAGAAAGGAAGTGAAAATTGGGATCAGGTCAGAACCAAAAACATGAACCTTACAAAGGTTCAAGGTTTTGGTTCTGGTCTAAAGTCTAATTCTAAAATAGACAATAGAAACAAAACAAAGGAACACAAGAAAGTAGAAATTGAAGTCAGACCAGAACTAAGAACATGAACCTTACAAAGGTTCAATTTTCTGGTTTTAGTCTGAAGTATGATTCCAAAACAAAATGAAGAAAACCAAGGAAAGCAACAAGGATCAAAATTGGAACATAAACTTGAACATGAACCTTTGCAACGTTCAAGGTTAAAGTTCCAGACTGATATCCAATTTTGAAACAAAGGGAAAGAAACATAAAAATAAATGGAAAAAAAACACAACACCTAGATCTGAAAACAAAGACACAAAGGGAAAGGAAGAATAAAACAAAAAGGGAAAAGGCACCAAGGCAACGAGGGGGACCCATTTTGATTGAGAAGAAAATGGGATGGTTATGCTGCACATAACATTACTATAAACATATCTATGCCACTCAGAGGGCCTAAGAGGAAAGAGCCTTGAAAAGGAGGAGGAAAGACAACTTAAAACTCGTCACCTCAAAAATTTAGACTATTTTTTTATCCTGACTATTAGACATTGATGGTAGCTCATAAAACACCCAAGGTATTTAAGGCCGATGGGGATATGTAATGAAACAATTATTCAACCTAAGTTTTAGGCCTAAATCTGAGTCAAGCCCATTCCTAGGACAAGGCCAAGCTAATGGAGGAAATGTAGAAGGTGGTCTCCAATAATTTTCTCAAAATCAATAGACAAGTGCAGAAAAAGGATGATGAGCTTGCTCGAGTGAAAGATATAGTGGAAATATTGACTATCAATGTCAAGGCTAAACGATAATGAAACAAAAGAAGTCATTTAGGCCACACAAGCTGAAAGGGATGGACTCCAAAAAGAGCTAGAGGAAGCCTGGGATTGAATTCAAAGGGAAGAGGAGGAGAAGGATTTGGATGCATCCAACTTTCAACAGGATATGGAAAAGTGACTGAAGATGTTGGATACAAAGCTCTCTAATTCTTTGAGCAAACATGAGAATCTCCAACAAGAAGTTCAAAGAAAAGACTAGAAACTCCAGAATTGGTGGATCTTCCCTTCTTGGATTTTTGAGCTTTTATGTGTGGAACTCGAAATTCTAGGTTCTCAGCTCTGTATGCAAAGTTCCCCAAGAGACCAAAAGTTTTAAACTTTATCTATCGTACCCTTCTTTTTGGGAAGGGTTCTTTTCCAAGGTCTTATTTGAAATAATATCCTTTCCCCCAAGCTGCCATAATTTTGATGCTTAGGACAAATTTTCGTGCACCAGATGGCACTTGTCAAATCCATGCATTTATTTCCCAATCCAAGGATTATATTTTTGGTGCAATGCGATGGACTGCCACGTAGTAGCTTCGTGCGCCGATTAAGGAGATGGCTCGATGTTTGCATTTTTTTGAGCTCCCACTTTCATCCTAGCCATGTGTCAAGCTGGTCCAGTCTGACGGAGCTCCTAGACATCGTAGATGATATATGATGTGCGGTTGATTGAGGACTTTTGTCAAGCCCACCATGGACAACAACAAGGTTCAATGCATGGTAAGCCCGTGTGCATCTTAAGGAATGAATGTCCATAACTAGTTTCTCAGTAATGAGACTCGCCGGTGGTTGCAAGGGACATCGCCATGATGACGAGACTTATAGGTGTGGCAGTGGGGAAATCTTTTCTATTGCTACAGTTCTTGCTCGAGGGCAATGTTTTTCTATTTGAGCCTTGTGTGGCACTTTTTCTTTTTCTTTTCTTTTTTCTTTTTTTGGTAAGGTTGTTCATCATTTTACCATCAAAAAGATTCAAAAAGATAGTAGTTGATTTCTGTAATTTCTCAGATCTTAGTAGTTAGTTTTGTAATGAGAAATACTTAATACATAATTGTGTGTTCTATCGGCTTCTATTGTGTGTTCTATTTCCTCACTCTAAATATAATTATGCTTTATGTTTTTATTGAGAGATTGTGGTAGTTGATTGTTATAGTAAGCTTAAATTATAGTTTTAGTTTCACATATGAAATTTTTTGGATCATATTAGCAATCTTCGAAGCTTCTACAGATCATCATAAGACTAAAATTATGTTATTCCAATTGATGGGCAACACTATTTTTGAATTCTAGCGCATCACCTTAGAATAGTTAGCTATATGCATTTTATTTCATTTTTTCCCCTTTTCCTCCTCCCATTAGTTAAAATGAAGAGCCAACTTATAAAACCTTGGAGGTTGTTCTTAGGATAGCAATATGATCCCACATTCCCAGAACATTACAAGGGCTAAGCCTCTTAAGTATAAAATTTTGAGGTCAATAGTGTAAATGGACCAACTAGGGGTATGATCATTATTAAGACATCTTGTAATGTTTTGAGAGTCTCCCTCCAACCAATCCTTTATATACCCTTTGTCATAGACTAATTTTAATCCATTATAAGTTGTTGCAGCTTCAACAAAGTGATTGGTTTGAATTCCCAATGGAAGTGCCACCACTAAATCAAAACTACCTTCCTCATCTCTTCACACTCCCCCACTTCTAGCTATCAAAGGGTTCCCTTTGGTCACCCCACCAAAACTAACTTTAATCCACCCCTTTTGCAAACACCTCCAAATCATAGTCTCTCTAGAAGACTTCATATTTTTGAAAGGGAGAGAAATATCAATATAATTCACCTATGTTCATTTTTAATAATCAATTTGATTAATAGTGTTGGATGGTTAGATTCAATGCATCTTGTTTTAATATGTAAAATTGGTCTTTGTGATTGTAGATTTGACCTCTTTCTATGAAAATGATTTATATGTGTGGATTTGATGTCAATGCATTTGTACTTCTTATTTTTGTTTTCTTTGATATTTCGACTTACACTAATGATTGGTAGTGTTGAGGAACATCTTTCAAAGTTTGCTATGTAATTAGGATATCCTTACCCTAGATATAATTTTATAATTTTAAAATAATGTCAAAAGGCACACCAATACTTCATGCAATGTGATGAGAGGGTTATTGTCCTACTAACAAAAACATTTAGATTCCAATGCCATATGATTACTCTTTAATGCTTCTTGATCTAAAAGCTAAATAATCATTATGAATTAGAGATAGTCCTTTTCTACAACACCCTAATATATAACTTGAATTTTTTCACACTTAAATTGACAAATAACTACTAATTGAAAATGTGTCAAATTATACTCATAATTGAATTTAAATATAAAAAAATTGAGATCCATTTTACACTGTAAATTTTACACAAAACAATAAATAAATAAAATACTAAATAAAATTTGACCCTTCAAAATATACAGTTATATTATTATATTAACTTTCACGCATAAATGCATTTTTGTTTTCAACTTAACACATGCCAAGAGCATGCCCATGCCCATGCCCGCACCCCCCACCCCACTCGTTGAAAGTGTGCTTCCACTAAAGACACTTTGACAAGTTTATATGTATTTAAATATTTTCCAGCCACTACAAATTTGACATCATTATTGCATTGGCTGGAAAGCAAGTGGTATTTAATTTTTATCTCTCACAGGTTACAACTCTTAAGTAAATCATTTTTTTGGGGGTGTAAGTGGGAAAATATTTGGTATTGAGAAGTCATTTTTCAGTAAAGTTAATGTAGATGATGTTATGTTTATTGATTACGATGTTATTCACAGTAAATGTGATTATATGTTTATTGATTATCATGACGTTATTTACAGTGAACACAGAGTAAATGTGATTGTATGTTTATTGATTACGATGACGTTATTCACAGTGAATGTGATTTTATATTTATTAATTATGATGAAGTTATTCATAGTGAATGTGATTTTATGTTTATTGATTATGATGACGTTATTCACAGTGAACGTGATTGTATGTTTACTGATTATGTTATTTATAATGTTCAAAATCTGAAAATAAAATGAAACAGAGATCAACTGAAAATTAAAAATAGAATGAGACAGAGATCAACTTGACTATTGTAACATATTGAAACTCAAAAATAGAATGAAATTATTTTGAAGATTTGAAATTAAAAATGATATAAAATCCTCCCAAAAAAAATGAACAGAAACTTTTGTGGGGGAAGGTGGTCTGAGTCGAGGCCTGGGACAAGTTGCCTGGTCAATTTTAATTAGTCAAATATAGAGGCCAAACGCTTTCGACTATCTCCAAATTGCCCTATTTAAATATAATATTGTTCAATGGTCAAACTTTTGTACCCAATCTACACGCAAAATCTCTTGTTATTGACAACAACATATAACTTCGGTGACCTATAATTGTCCTCTTCGAGCGTAGGCGGTCACGAAGAGCGCTGTTTCTAAGCAAATTGTAGCTTTATTGAAATTGCTTAGCAACAGGATTCAGTATTATGATTACGTTCACACTTAAGAATCACCGTCCTAATTGAAAGAACTCCTTAAATATCATGGTTGGTGATATAGAATGAGTTGTAGACTTTGCTAAGTAGATTTGTTCATTCTTATACCAGATTTTCTGCAGTGTACTGCTGTAGAGAGACTTGCACAACGTGCACTCCCTAACAAAAATTCCTCCCTAGCAAAAGAGTTACTGTGGGGATTTAAATCCTGCAGGGGGTAAGGTATGTACACCTCGTATTGTGGAGCACGAGTTAGGTGCCTCCCTCAATATTGGGAGTACGAGGAGTCCCATATTGCTGTAAGCCGTCTGTAGACCCAAAAACAGATTGCCGGGTATCGTGGACTATAAAATAATATTATTATTATTAAAGCTTCAGTGGAGAAGTGAGAAACTGATGGGAATCGGAATAGTGAGGGGCTAGGCTTGAGTTGTAGTATTCCTTATTGATTTTCATATGTTTTGCTGGTCTATGGGCTTCTGTAAGTCCAGTTCATCTTTAGTTTATGTTTGATCTTTTTCTGTTAATTGTTATAAACAGTTTCAAAAAAATTTCTATTGTAGATGATGGAAGATCTAGGGTTTCTGCATGTTGTGTTACCTGCCAGTGCTCTGGGTGTATGAGTACTGCTGTACAAACTAATCATACTTAGCATTTCCTGTCTTCCTTACAGTTGTTCTGTCTGGCTGTCCCTTTCCATATTGTAGCGGGGAAATCTAAGTCCTTTCATGATGGCTGATGTCCTCATGAAAGAATGGGATGTGGATTTAAGGGATATGAATGATGTGGATTTAAGGGATATGGGCTTCTTAGATTTGGATTTAACTCCATCCGAGTGGCCTTGGAGTGGGCTAAATCTAGAAGGAGATGAATTTCAGTATCCTTCATCGACATCAGAATTGTTGTCAACAGTGGAGGAATTGATGCAAATTATTCACAATGAAGAACCCATGATGAAGCCTGATCATAACTGCCTCAACAATTGCCAGAGCCTCAGTGGAAGTGAAATAGCTAATTGTGATTCCAATAACGACATTGAGTACGGTGAAACTGTCAATGGGTCCAAGTCTATTGACAATGATGGGCTCATTCCGTGCAGTACTGATTCAACAGAATACAAGGGACTGCGCCTGGTACATCTTTTAACTGCCTGTGCTGAAGCAATTTCAGATGGATCCCATGATCTCGTTGAGATTATACTGTGCAGATTGAAAGAACTGGTTTCGCCAACTGGGTCTACTATGGAGAGGGTAGCTTACTATCTCTTTCAATCCCTGCAGCAGAACCATCATAGTTCTGCTGGTGGAGATCATGGGCATGCTACTATCTTGAATAGATGCACCGGTATTAATAACTCCGGTTATATATCAGCTTTTAGCCTACTCAATCAGAGTTTTCCCTATATCAAGATAGCTCATTTTACTGCCACCCAGAGCTTTCTGGAAGCCATTCCTGCTCAAACAAAGAAAGTCCATATCATTGATTTCGACATAATGGAGGGTGCCCAGTGGCCCATATTGATGGAAGCCTTGAAAAGTGAGAATTACAGAATTGGTCAGCTCAAAATCACAGCAATCAAATGGGAGGACGAGGACGAGGACGAGGAGGACGAGGACGAGGACGATGATGATATCTCAGACCCCTCTTCAAGTTGCCGCAAATACACTGGAAGAAGGTTGTCTGAGTATGCAAGCTCGTTGGGTATTCCATTTTCTTTCCAAGAGACCAAATTGGAAGACCTGAGAAATATAAAACGTTCCTATGAGGAAAAAGTTATGGTGAATTGCATGTGGGAGCTGCCACATATGTGTGAGCGGAGTAAAAAGGATTTAGTGAAATTCATTCATGGTACCCGCCATTTGAATCCACAAATTCTTTGTGTGGGCAGTGGGCCTCATGGAACTGAAAATCCACAAAAGCAAAATTTCACAGAGCGATTCAGTCAATGCTTGAACAATCTGTGTGCCATGTTTGACTCTTCGGAGGCAGGGCTTCCAGAGCAATTTGGGCTTGCTAGAGCTGTGGTGGAACGTTTGTTCTTGGGGCCAACGATGTGCAGACCCATTAATTCTCTTTCAGAGAATGATGCTGGTGATTTTCTCCAAGTCATGGACATCCCTCTCCAGTGTGGCTTTGCTGAACATGATATAAGCTACAAGAACTTAATGTATGCGAAATATCTGGTCACTAGTAGCAACGGTGGACGATACTATACAGTAGAACGAGTTGGTGAGCATGAGTTGCTTCTCAAATGGAATTCTACGTCTTTGGCTTTTGTTTCTACATGGAGGACAGTCTAGTGATGGTAGGTGATACCGAGGGAATATCGTCTCAGGAAATTGTAAATACATGACGAGAGCCTCTGTCATCCTTATCTCTAATTAATGGAAGATAAAAGTGGGTATTTTTTATTATATATTATAACATCAATAAATGAAATCACAATGGTTTGCAAATGGGCCAAAGAATGAATTATGTAGAAGCATGAAATGTGATGCAGGAGGAATTTCATAAGATTACATTCATTTTTCTCTTCTCATTTAAAACGTATGCTCATTGAGTTTAAGTTTTTTTTTTTTTTTTTTTAATTTCTTTTTTTGTCAATAGGTTTTTGGTATGTTGATCGAGTGAAATGGTTTGAACTAAGTTAATAAGAAATCAAGTCATTCCGAATGCAATCTTTTTGACATTATAAAGGATGAGGCTAAAATCATAATCAAGACAACTTTAACAAATGAATATCTCCAATCCTTAATTCTCCATCAAAGACATTTCAACATATTTGTGTTGATATAAAAACCTTATATCAAAAATAAATCATATATTATTTAAAAAAATACTATCAGAAATATAAATTGTTTTAGAAAGAATGTATTAAACTCTTACATTCTTCATTTAAATTTTCTAGCTAAAACTTTTTATAATTATTATTTTAAAAAATATTACTATCAGAAACTTTAAATGTATCTCAATTGAGTATTGAACTCTTCTTACTAATATATGTAATCCAGAAGGATGAGATTACTTTTTCTTCGTATAAATATAACTATATAATAAGAATTACAGGTATTTTCTTAATCTTTTTCTTCTAAATTATCCTTTTCCTCATTACCTCAATGTATTAAATCTATCACAATTCATCTACAAGAATTATTAAAACTTTCATTCTCAACCCAAAGAAAATACTTTTTAAAAGGCCCATGCCTTTTTCATTGCCTCTTTCTCCAAATTAATTATATTTTAAAACTTATATTCAAAATAAGAGTTAAATTTTATATACTTACAACAAACATAAAACAAACTACAATGTTAATAAAAGACATGTGAAACATCCAAACATAAGGTTTAGAGTCAATGATCCTTTAACAAAAAAACCTTATTTTAATAAATAAATTTGAATAAATAAACTTAAAATATTATTTATTTATTTATATATTAATCCATTTCATATAATATAATATTTATTTATTTGTATATTAAACCATTGCATATAATACTTTATAATTTATACATTTAAATTAAAAAATAATTTTATTTTCAATTATTGAGTAAAATATCTAGCTACTTTCAAGTTGAATTATTATTTTTAAACTCACCCAAGTACAATTTATAGTCACTTGCAAAATTATAAATGTCACAATTTCTTCTAATTGTACTCTTTTTTCAAAGTCTATGAGATTTAAATATCTTTAAGCTCCATCTAAATCCAAATATTTTTATGACTATTGATGAGATGAATAAAATAGTTATTAAAAAAAACTGGATTCACTTGATGGAACTTGAAATATATACTAATGTTAGATGAAAGGAATAAAATTTATTATTAAAATTTAACATGTATCTAATATTGAACACGTGACACATGTCATAAGAAGTAATTCAATGATTGGAACTAACAAATATTCACAATTAATAAGGTTGGAATTAGGAAGATATAGAAAGTTAACAAAAAATTAAGTTGGATAATGAAAATTAATATTGAATAAGATTAAGGAATAACCAATGATTCATAATAGGATTTAACTATTAAGATGGTTCAAAATGTAAATTTATTAGCTGAATCTAAATACAATATGATGCTTGAGAATATAACTATAAAAGTTATAAAATTCTACATCTTTAAGATATTGATTTTCTATCATAAATGAATTAATGTAAATCAAAGATATCACGTACATTAAAAAAGCATGTTATTGTAAGGAAGCATTCAATATAATAAAAAAAAAAAAAAATATAGATGTAAAGATGACTCAATTTAACAAATAAAATAAAAAACCTTTTAGAAAACATTTTTGAGTTAGTAGCTCTATTCCTTAAGTGAAATAATGTAGTAAAGACTTCAATTACATAAGAGATATTTTTTAGGATATAATAAAAAAATTAACTACAATACAAATATTTAATATTCTCAATAAGAAAATAAATTTAAGAAGAAAACTTGCTATAGTTAAATCCCTTAGCTACATTTGACATATTATTGATGGAGCTTTGTTTTTCTAAACCTTTAGCTAGATTCTAATGTGGAATTAGATATGTTATATTTTTAGGATATAATAAAAATATTAACTACAATACAAATATTTAACATTTTTAATATGAAAATAAATTTAAAAAAAAACTTTTTATAGTTAAGTCTCTTAGCTACATTTGATAAATTACTGATGAAACTTTTTTTTTCTAAATCTTTAGCTAGATTCTAATGTGGAATTTTTACAAGGTTTATAACATAAATTAAACATATATGAAATTTAAATTGTATATCCTTCTTATAAGTGAGTGAACACCTAGAATAGATTTATATATATTCTTCTTAATGAAAATTAAAATGTATGGTTAAAACTAAATATACCATAACTATTTAATTTTATCTTTTATAATTTATAAATTAACTTAGGAAATTTTTGAGAGAATTTCTTGAAAAAGGTTAGCATGAAAAAATAAATATGAAAAGAAAGGTTTAATGTTTTGCCTCCATGGTCTTTGAGTAGGGTTAATGTTTTTTTTTTTGGTGAATTTTGATTGTTGATGTGGTTTGTCAATCAAATGGTGTTTAGGCTAGATAGAAAGGGCTTCTCTTTAATTTTACAACCTGCTATATAGGCGTATTGTAGTATTTTTGGAAACTTAATATAATTATCTCTTATGAATCAAAAAGAAGAAGAAGATATAATATACAATTAAAGAATGGTGTGTACTTTATTTATAAAATTAATTAGTAAATTTTATTGTATATAATTAAAATAAAAAAGAAAAAGTTAATAAAAATTCACTCTAATTTAATTATATTATTTAGATGTATAAATAAGAAATTTATAGTAAGTTTGAAGGACTAAACAATCACTTTTGACATGAAGAAGTAGAATTTAAAATAATCATTGAAAATTTTAAAAATAACATATACAAAACATGAAGTAGTCAAACTATATTAAACACTTACACAATGTAAAAGATGAGAAAAATAGAACACAGATGAAAAATGAGTCAAGTCGACTACGTTAAACATTTTCATAAAATTTATCACTGTAACCATGACAACTCTTGTTAGAACTCACCATATTGGAAGTCACACAATACAAAGGAAGAATTTCACTATATGAACTTTGTTATCTACATAATTGATCAATAGATGTAGAGATTTGAAAAATTTCTTCACTTGCTAATACAATTTATTTCAAATGTGTGGTTTAATTCCAAAATATAGAATTTGTTTTTGGAATTATCTAATAAACTCAAGCTTAGAGCCATAAGAGAATAACTGAGTGATAATTTTTTTTTAAATAGTTCGCTAAGAGAAATACCTCCAATGTCTACAACATCAATAGTCACATCATAGGCTCATAAAGCATCTTACATGGACTAAGGGTAATAAATATATGGTTGAATATAATTAACTAAATGGTATTTCATAGTGTACAAGTTGGCATTAATATCCATCACATTAAAAAGGAATATTGATGCAATATTTTAGAAGAGGAGAGAGTCGTAAGATTCATGGAATAAGGATTTACTAACAAACATTTAATCAAAATCCTTATCCAACTCTCAAAGAATAAAAATATCATCCCCCTAACTTCTCCTCTTCCAATAGATGGATTTTTGTTTCCTCCAAAAAAAAATTAGTAGCTAAGCTCTCTTGTTAAAAAATATTTTTTCCATCCCAAAAAAGTGCAAATGAAATAATGTGAGAAAAATTAATAAATAGATTGATAGAGAACTACCCACACACATTTTTAGCCACATGTAAACCTAACTTGGATTCACTCAAAATAGGACATATGAAAAAGAATATTTTTGTTTTACGAAAGATCAAAACTACATGAGGTAACCATTTGGACAACTCATGTTAAAGATAAAATGGGAGTCATCACCGAGTACAAAAACTTGAAAATAATAGAAACACACAAATGTTAATAGAAAAATTAAGGATGACTTATCCATCTCAAAGGAGCTTAGTATGCCACCCTACACAAGCATATATACAAACATTATTGAGTACATGCTATTGAAACTATTGGTCTTAGGACCATGTGTTCTCATCATTTAGTATAACAATTCTTCAAGTGTTTGAGCTCTCAATCAATTACAAAAAATTGAGAGACTATCAACAACACTATTTTCTTCTCTAAAGTAGCGTCTACACTCATTATAGTCAAATTTTGATAATAGCTTCTAAAAAAATTTGCATAATGTTTAACAATCCCTAATGTTCTAGATGGTGAATTCAATTGCATTAACCACCAACATTGAATCCCCTTTAATAATGACCTTTGAGAAATTTAATTGAGAGGCTATACTTAGGCCCAAAGCTAGGGCCTAGATATTTGTTTCATTGATAGTCCCTATTGATATCCTTTTCGTTGTTATAAAGAGCATTAGATACCCACTACATCCCTCAAAATAACATCAACACTATAGGGTCAAGGTTTCCTCTAGTTGTGTTGCTAAAGTTAATTTTTATTAATGGTGGAATGAGAGAAGTCATTTCACCTTCTCTCTAGAGATTTTGACCTTTTCAAAATTGATAGCACCATTCATAGAGGGATTTTTTAATAGAAGCAAATTTCTTAAAACACTAATATCTCAAGAATCAAGGTATCAAATAATATAATGTTTTACTATTTTAATTATGTTTGAAATTGTAAAAGTAAGTATACAAATTTTTTTGGAAGAGGAAATAAATAATTAGGTTGAAGGAAGTTTTAGAGAAGTGTATAGGGAGGTAGGATAATAAATCTCTTTGGAGGGAAAGTTTGATGTTAATTTTGAGAGAAAATAAAAATGAGTTATGACATGTGAAAACAAGTATTAGATAAGTTACAAAGCCTTTAAGGATGAAGATTGTGGTTACTCTTTTAGAAACTCTAGTCATTGATCAGTTTTTTGCTCCATTTAAAACCATATGTTGTCCTTCAACTTGGATTCAATATGTCTTGTTTAAATAAAACAAATAATTCACAAAGAAGACTAAACATGAAGTCAATCACCTTCACTCATTTTGAAAAAGTCAATAGTTAAAAAAAAAAGACTGAAAATAAAGATAGGTAAAAATAATCGTTTAAAATCTAAATTATAACCGCCTTACTTACCTCAATTTTACTTTCATATTCTAAATTTAACAATGTAATTATTAACTTTGTAACATACTCCTATATCACTTTCTTGAAAAAATTGTAGTTAGAAAATAAAATATAATTTTTTTAATCAAAATTCATAGACAAACAACCACGGTGCAATATTTTTGGCTTTTTATGAATGTCATCGATCAAAACTAAAATCACTACTCTTAACGCTAATAAGAACATTAAAATAATTATATGTGAAAACAAGAACGAAAGAAAAAAGTGTATCTTCTCTGATTGCGATATTATAAAAGAAAATGCCATTGAATCTGATAGATAGTCCTCTCTGGTACGGCGAAATTAAGATAAAGTAACTAACAAAATAATTACGCGCAACAAAATCCAATGAGTAAACGGTCAATAATGGCGGGTACAAAATCGCCTACCGACAAAAATCTCTTTTACCGTTTACTTATATACCTATCGTATATGACATGAAGACTGACATAAACTAACAATTATACAAGATATCAATCTAGCCTTGTGAAAAGACGCCTAACTAGTCAAATTAACAAAGAAGAGTCTAGAGGTCAAGTGACAATTCAAACTATCATAATGACTAGCACTTGCATTTAAAAGAGGTTTAAGGTTTAAATCGATAGAAAATTATATGTATGTTAAAATGTTTGAGAGTGCGTGTTGGTGTATGGGTTTGTATGAGTATTATGTGTTGCAAATTCTAGTTGTATGTAATTAGATTAAACAATTAATAATAAGTGTTAAATAATAGAATGAAATAAACTTAGTCAAGTCTAGATTTTTCCTTAAAGAAATTAAGTATTATCTGATTTTGAAATATTTACATACAGATTTAAAACATAAAGCAATGCAAATGAAAAAAAGAAAGTTGCCATCAAATTGACAAACAATATTACAAATGGAAATAGAATGTTACCATCTAGCTGGAAAATCAATATTTATTTTTCTTTCATGTGATATCTGGGATTTTCGAGGATTTTACCATTAAATGGTACCCAGTTTACCATTAAAAGGTAGCTAAAATATGTTTTCGGATGATTCAACAGTGTTTGCAGGCATGAGACTTGTTTTAGGCTCAAATCTCACACTATTATAGCCTATCAGCTGAAAACATAGCTTAATCTTGTGTCACAAATATTGTGAACTTATGTTTTTTTAAATATTAATAAGAAGGTAAAGAGAAACTTTAGGGAGGAGATGCTACAACATTAATGATACAACTAGATTCATGGGATATGCTACAACATTTATGATACAAGTAAATTGATGGATGAGTTAATGTTGCATTTTGCTTAAGTTTTGTTAGATCTATTTGATATAGAATTTTTGTAATTTAATGTTGATTATTAGTTATCATATTTTAGTAAATGTAAAGTTCATATTTATTATAATTGTAGTTAAAGATTAGTTTTATGTAGTAATTAATATTTGTTGTTATAGTACATTTGGATATTATTATTTCGTTAAATAATGTATTGGTAAATTTGGTTCAGTTATATCTTTTAATAGTTTTGGTTAAGTTATAAAAGTGTTTAAAGTTGGCACAAACTAGTCACAATGAATGAAGTCTAACTATAATCCAAATCATCAATCATATTTTAGGGTTGTATATTCTATAATATGTTTAATTTGAATTGCTAGTGTGCATCAATTTTATTGCATAGTCACATTGTTTGTTCCAAGTGTATCCATGTCTCCTGAGATGACATTGTTTGTACCAATCACTTCTCACATTCTACAATCTCCCATATTCATGTCATACACTCATGTGCTTACATATATCATTCCTTATTTGCTTCTTAACCCCATTATGTGCAAATGTGTATTGTTGGTTAATAGTACAACACAATGCCTTAGTAGCCAATTTAAAATGTATTATTTTGGATAGAGAATCATGTTCTTGCTATTTGATTCCCACCTCTTATGTATCCACTAAGAAAATAAAACATAATTTTTGTTGTAGTTAACCATACTTTACACAATTGGTCTTCATGTCCTTCCTTTATAAGTGTGTGGCACAATTTTAATGGTTAGCAAGCAAACAAGGCTTAAAAGATAATTTAAAATCATTGTAGCTCTTACATACACTAAACCTTATACCCATAAAGAATGGTAGGTCTTTTCACCCAACATTAAATCAACCATGCCTATAATTCCACCTATCCTTTGAGCTCTAATGTGACTACATGGCCCTTGCTATTGAAACTTGACCAATAGTTTTATGCCATTCGATGCCTATGTGGTCTTCATGTTATTTTTGGTCATTTCATGCCTTCCTACACATTATGAGGTTCCATTGTATATTGCACACATCCACCATTCATTGAAATTACATACACGTGACCAATTTTAAAAAAATGATCTATTTTGAGTATTGCCACATGATCAGTGATCTTGGTGGACCTTTGTGTCCATCATTAGATTAACCACTCAAAATATGGAACCTCTCCCTTCTACCATGAGATTAAATTTGATATTCAAAATATAGATAACTTCATGGGTTCAAGCTCATCATAACCCTATTTTAATATTTTCTCTTTCATAATTAGGTAATTTCTAACCCTTTTTATTAGAGGTTTATGTGCTTTGTCTTATTGGTGTTTTGTTAATTTTAACCTCACAAACATATTTGCATGAACTGAATGATTTAGGCTACACCATATATTGCTAGCCTTTATGGATATAATATAATCTCATTTGCACATCCATGGATTATAGTAATGCACTATGTGCACGATGAAGTTTATGTGTGTACAACATACATAGTTTGTACTAATTTTTTGAGGGAATGATAACATATTAATATCCAAGGGTCAAGCATGATAAAGTTCATTGTACTTAGTAGTTCAAAGATTATTGTGTGTAATAGGAAATTTATGTGAGCATGGTTTATTTTTAAAAATATCATTTAAATTATGATCGTATGTCTTAAGGACTTGTAAGATCATGACTGAATTTTAATAAGTAAATTCATTTTAGTCATTATTTTTATGAACTTAGCTCACATTCGATAAAAATAGGACATTATGAACAAGTACATTTTTTCATTTCACTATGGATCAAAACCTTATAACCAATTCCAACTCAGGTGAAATCTAAAATAGGAGTAATCATGAGTACAAAACTTGCTTGAATAAAAACATCACACATGTTAATAGAAAAAGGAAGGATGACAGGTCCATCCCAAAGGAGCTTAATATGTTGCCCTACACAAGCATATCTGCCAACATTGTTATAGTAATTTCTATTGACACTAATGGCTTTAGGACCATGTCTTCCTTTAAGTATTTGAGCTCTTTATTGATTGTAAAGTCTGATTCTATAAATAACACCATTTTCTTTTCTAAAGCAATGTCTACATTCATTATAGTCAAAGTTTGATAATAGCTTTCCAAAAAATTGAATAATATTTTTTAATTTTATGACGGTAAATTTTGATTGCAATAACCATCAATATTGAATCATTTTATATGATGATATTTCAAAAATTGAATTAAGAAGTTATATTCAAATTTAAAGATATAGCATAGATTTCAAGTCTTGCTGAGTGAATGAAGGATAGTGAAGGAAGGTGTACTCTGAAGGGCTAATTTTGGTGAATCTCCTTGAAAATTGGCCAATTACGGTGACAGGTAATTTCCTTCCCCCAGCGGCGGCGAGTTAATAGGTGTGCTCGCTCCTTTTCGTTCTTTCATTTAATGCATTTATTATGAATGCATCCTCTCCCTCTTCCCTCTATCGGTCGATAGAGGCTGTACCCCCTATTTCCTCTCTGGCTGAGCCAAGGGCATCAATGGCATCTGACACTCCAAGCATTGTTAATCCCAAAAACAACTCATTGCCCACAAGACCCAAATCGTTCTCTAAGGCGGTTACTAACTCTGGTATTACCATTGACGCGAGCACAAGGTTTAACTTATCAAGTTTTCATGAAGCCTGCGAATCCGGTAAGAAAAATGGGGTTGCTCCCTTACCTTTCTCTATTTCTCCTAATCTAAAAATGCTTGTTGAAATAGGTAAGGAAAAAAATAGGCTAAGGAATTCTGCTATTTTCTTCTCTGTTGTTGAAGTGGATAAATGTCCTCCCAGGAAATTTTTAGATGATTGGTTCCATAACTATTGGAACCTGAAACATGGTTTCCATATTTCATTTTGTAGGAAAATTCAGAAAGGTCTTTTTGTTATTTTCTTTGCTAATAAGGAATCCTAGTCTGAAATTCTTAAAAAGTAGTATTGGACAGTGGGCTCTACCTCTTTTCACACCCTGGCTTGGTCTCCTGAGGCCATTCATGAGGAAGTTCTTGCCCTTTCAACCCCTCGATGGATTTTGATTCAACAGATCCTACCATTTCTATGGTGTTTCCTCCCTCAATTGCTTGAAACACTTGGCAAAGTCATCTGAATGGATGACGTTGTGAGATTGGTCCCTCATATGGATGCTAGAATACTTACTCGTTGAATCTGGGTAATGAAATTCTGTCTGAGATTAACATTAACATCTCTGGTGACAATTTCTCTTGTCCCATTGATATTCTCAGGGGTCTGAACACTTGCTTCTTGTGTAGAAGAGAAGGGCATCTGAGGAAGCACTGCCCCATCCTTAAGAAAAAACCAATGCCAACTAAGCCCTCGCCACTCCAAAATTTCGTTGATGCTGCTAACCCTAACCCGGGATCCTCGGTGAATAAAATCCCTCATGTTGTTGAGCCCTCTAATCCCCCCCGCTTTGGCCGCCAACTCCCCATCCATCCCTGTTGTCCTTTCCCCTACTTTACTCTTGACTAATTCCCCGTCCCTTGTGAATGTGACTCAAAATGACGGGTTCCAAACCGTTGCCAAAACTTCCGACAAGCGTAGATGAAGGACCAATAAACAAACTAACACCTCTTTTGAGGGTTCCCTGTCCTTAAATCCTCAGATTACCTCCAACACGAACATCTCCACCCTGACCGCTTTCAGAGAAACCTAAATATGCTCCACCCCATCTAGTTTGATTCTCGAGGACCTCTCTGACAGTTGCATCAACCTGGCCCCTCCCTAGAACTTCCCTCATAAAATCTTTCGTGAGCTTGGTGACGACTGTTTGCTTGAGGTCATCCCTACCTGCAATTACTCTTTTGTTTCTGATTTTCTCCCTACTAAGCATACCATGGACTTGGATACCCTGTCCCCTGATGGTTCAGATAATGAGGATGAATTCAAAGGAGATATCCCCACATCTAAACGATGGGGGAGACAGTTGGGATCCAAAAATAAGAAACCCATGAATAAGAAGCTAGGGGATATCCCTAATGGTGATTTGGCCCCAATTGTGAAGTCCGTAGATCATTTCTCCCCCCTGCATGTTTCCTCATGAAGTGCATTTCTTGGAACATAAGGGGGCTTGAATCCCCTGACAAAAGATTTGTCATTAAGCGGTATTTAGATACTTGTAAATCCATGGACTTCTTGATGTTGCAAGAGATTAAAGCTATTGGCTATGTTCTTGATTCCAATCTTAACTTCCTGTGGAAATGTGCCATTAAATTCTATACTAACCACCCTAGGGGCAGGGGTGGGGTTGTGCTTCTAGTTAACATGAGATGGGAGAAATTTATCACTGGAAATGGGCTCTCCCCATGTAACAGAGCAGTGTGGGTTACTATTAATCACAATAACAATGTCTTTGGCATATGCTCCATTTATGCCTCAAATGATTTCAAGGAGAGAGCGAACCTTTGAGACTAGCTGGCTACTCTCCCTAATATCCCATGGCTTGTGGGAGGGGATTTCAATATGGTTGAATCCTAGGAGGACAAAATTGGTGGCCTTCCGTTTGCTTGGAAAGACCTGGAAAAAGTGCATTGGAATGGAATGAAAAATACTAAACACTTATTTGACCCCTTGGCTGGAACTAAGGACACGAACCCTGGCATATGGCAAACCTGGTGCAATTTCCAACACGGTCCTTCTAGAATATACTCTAGACTTGACCGTTTTTATGCTAATAAAAATTTCTTCTCTGTTTTGCCTGATAACTTGATCAACTCTGTCCTCGTTACCTCCACTCCCCTCTTCGATCACCACCCTATCTCCACCTATCTTAGAATTAACAATTCCCCTGTGCACAACGAAGGCTCCAATCCCAAGTTTTTCCTTAACACTAGTCTTCTTAAAGATGAGGATACTCTTGTTGCCATTCATATCATTAAACTCATTAACATGAATAACTTTCCCACCAGCTCTCACTCGGATAGATGGAACATGAACATTTTCGCCTGGTAGAATCTGTTAAAAACCATTGGCCAAAAAAGGGCCAAAGATTATAGGTTCACTGAAAAAAATCTCTCCTCTGACCTTCAAAAATCTAAAACTAACATCCAAGCCAATCCCTCAGACTATGATCTCATCTCTCATGTTGTCAATGCTAAGGAAGCCCTTAGGCAGCATCAGCAGGTTAAAACTAGAGGTGCTAGGATTAGATCCCATGCTCACTGGCTGCAGTTTGGGGATTGGGGATCTAAATTCTTCTTTAACCTCATTAAGCAAAAATAGTCTAATGAAACTATAGAGAGAATTATAGTTGATAATCATGAGATAACTGACCTTGATAACATCAAAGAGGCCTTTGCTAAATTTTACTAGAATCTTTTTGCTTTTGAGGATTCAGAGGAGGCTTCCTCCCTTAGAAATCAATGTTGTTCTCTTATCCCTAACAGGATATCCACTTTAGATGCTAACCTGTTGTCCAAAGATATCTCCTTGGAGGAAATTGAAAAAGCCATTAACTCCCTTAATAATGACAAGGCCCCTTGGCCTGATGGCCTCCTGGTGGAGTTTTACAAGGCTAATATTAGATGGATCTACAAAAACCTTCTTGATATTTACTCAGAAGCCCTAGCTAGGGGTTCCCTGGGTAGCTCCACCAAGAATTGGAAACCTATCACTCTCCTCAATGTTTCATATAAATTTTTTTCCAAGATCCTGGCTCTAAGACTTGAGAATATCCTGCCCAAATTTGTTTGTTCTACCCAAACTGGATTCATTAAAGGAAGATATATTCTTGAGAATCTAATCACCAGTTGGGAAGCCATGAATTGGGCCAACTACTCTCAGCAAAACTCTGCTATGTTTCTTCTAGATTTTGAAAAAGCCTATGACAGGGTGGAATGAAACTTTATCTCCATGATGCTTGAGGCCTTTGGATTTCCTAGTGTTTTATGCAATTCTGTTAATATGTTTCTCAATGATGCCTTTTCCCAGGTTGATGTTAATGGCTCCCTTTCAGATTCTTTCCCCCTGGGTAGATCCATCAGACAAGGTTGCCCCTTAGCCCCTGCCCTCTTTGTTATTGCCTCTGATTCCCTGTATTACATTATTAGAGATAACTCAATCTCCCCTACTGTCAGAGGCATATATCTTTCTAATAATGAAGAGCTTATAAACTGCCAATTTGTTGATGACACTGCTATTTTCTTTGAAGTTATTGCTGACAACTTTGAGGCTCTAAAGAACAAACTCAATTTGTTTTGCACTATTTCTGGCACTCACTTATATCCCACCACAAATCAATTTGTCTTGGTTGGGATGAGTAGCCCCCTGATTGGTTTAAAAACTATGATTTTCAGTGGAGAGGTCTGCACAAAATTCTGAGATACCTAGGCATACCTTTCTCTATTGATCCCTCCCTTAAGGATATGTGGTCTTGGGTTAAAGACAAAATCACTAAGAAGTTGGATAAGTGGTACAACAGAGTTTTGTCCTTGGCGAGCAGAGTTCAAGTCTGCCAAAAGATTCTTTCTTCCTATAATATCTATTATTCCTTAGTTTGGATGTTCATCAATTACCAAATCTTGGAAATTCAAAAGGCTATCAGGAAGTTTCTCTGGTATGATGGTAAAGGTGATAAAAAAATGCATGTTGTTAAGTGGGACTGGTGCCATGCTAATAAGCTCCTTGGGGGTCTTGGCTTGAAAGATCTTAAGCTCTAAGGGATTGCCCTTGCCGCCAAGTGGATCTTTCACTCTTTAGATGGTAATGATCCTTGGAAGGTCCTTGTTAGGAACAATATAGAAAGGGGATTCCCCAAAAATGAAAAATCTTGGAAGAATTTGCCTTTTAATGATCTTATTATTGGTAACTTTCCCATTATTGTTCAAGGATCTATTGTCTTTAGATCCATTTGGAAAGCTTGGGATCATGTCAGAAATTATATTACTAACACGACCTTCCATGATGATAATCAGCTTTATGGTGAAAGGTCCATTTGGTGGAACCTACACTCCTCTGGCAAACCCCTCGCCCTCTCCCAAGGCTACTTTGCTAGACACTAGTATGGTAAGGGCATCTCTCAATTGGCTGACCTCTTTTAGCAAGACAGATTAATCAGTTAGGATGATCTTAGAAGTAATTTTGATATCCCCGCCTCCCAGAAGAAAACCTATAATATGATTCTCAAGGCCACCAAGGACCTTCCTACTGCTTGCCATATGGACTCTCATAGATTTTTAAGCTATAAATGGCCGGATGGGACCATTTTATCCAAAATCAAAGCTAAAAACATTTACAATGTGATTGGGCATACTAATGCCATCATTGACCATGTCAATTCTGTTTGGTATTCCACCCTCGATGTCTACTCCTGGAAGAAGTACTTTGATATATTGTGCAAAGGCCCTACTAAGCCTAAGTTAAAATGCTTCAATTGGCTTTTGATTCTTGATAGGCTCCCTATTAGAAAAGATAACGCTGCGGCTGATTACTGTAAACTGTGTAGGTTACCCGAGACTGGTAGACACATTCTTCTTGACTGCATTTTTGCTAAGGAAATTTGGCATATGTTTGGTATCACTTATCCTATGAATTTTAGCATTCTTGATATTGTTACTGGGCATATTGATGGGCTTAAGAAAGATACTAATCTGTTTTGGAAAATCCTCTCCTCTAATATTTTATGGCAGATCTGGAAATGTAGAAATGAATAAAGGTATCAAAACAACCCTAGAGTTCTTACCGAGTCTTTTCAAAAACTCACATATTTTAAAATCTTCTTTCAGGTTTGCACTACCATGATGATTGAAAAAGAAAAAGCTCAAAAGGTTCCTAAAGACTGGTTATGCCACTTTCTTCATCTATGAGATGAAGGATGGATATGTTTGGAGAGAGAATATGGATAACTTGCAGATGTTCGAGAATACTTGCAAAATGCTTAACCAAGAGGTTAAGGAAAATAGGAACTCCAATAAGGACCAAATCCTTATGCTTGCGCAAATTCAGGAGAAGAAAAACATTGTATGGATGGAGGGATCTAAGGGGTGGACTACCTGGGTAGACACCCTTGATGATATCTTGCACTAGTCTCTTGATCTCCCTCTTTTATCCTTGTATAGGTCTCTCGGATATGGAAATTCGTAATTCTCCTGATGTGAGGCCTGGCCTCTCTTGAGCTGTACTTTTCGTTGTATTGGTTTTTTCCTGCTCTTTTTGTGACCCTCCTATGTATAATATAAAAAAAGTCTTGCTAAGTGCAAAGTCTTGACATCATAACAAATAAAAATGGAATCATGTCCCAAACAACTTTAATGAAATAGACAACCTGAATCCTTTGACTCTGAACCTAACACATTTAGAAAACCCTTTAATAAAAAGGATACTTTCTCTGAGTCATGGATATTCGTCTTCAGTGTGGCTTTGCTGAGCATGATATGAAGTACAAAAACTTAATGTACGCAAAATATTTGGTCACGAGTAGCAACGGTGGAAGATACTCTACAGTAGAACGAGTAGGTGAGCATGAGTTGCTTCTCAAATGGAATTCTATGTCTTTGGGTTTTGTTTCTACATGGAGGACGGTCTACTGATGGTAGGTGATACCCAAGAAATGTCATCTCAGGAAACTGTAAATACATGATGAGAGCCTCTGTCATCCTTATCTGCAATTTAAAGATAAAGTGTGTGTTTTCTATTATAGTATTACTATAACATCAATAAATGAAATCTCAATGGTTTGCAAACGGCCCAGAAAAAATTTTATAATATTGCATTCATTTTTCTTTGCTTGCTTAAAACCTATACTTTTTTTTATCTCAAATTTTTCACTTTTGTTTAATATTATTATATTTGTTAATGGGTTTTTGGTATGTTAGGAAGTTGAATAGTATGGAATGAGTCTACCATAGATCAAATCTTGTTGAGCACAAGGTTTCAACATCATAATGTAGAGATTATAATGATGTCTTGGATAAATTGACAAAATAGATACCCCTCATTTTTTAACTCTCAAATGAAAACATTTCAACTTATTTGGATTGATATAAAAATCTCCCTTCAATATATATATATGGCTCACCGCTATGACAAATTCACCCTAAGTAAAATTCACCACCATTAATTTTTTATTAAATCTAACTCTCTAATGTTGGTTGTTTCAACCACCTTCATCATCCTCATTCGCATCGGCAGCTTATGCGCAACAGGTGTAGGCATCCAACACCGAAGGTGAATAGGGAGGGAAGATGTTCTCCTCCTCCTCAAGGCATCCTAAAAATTAACATGGATGGCTCTTCTCGTGGAAACCCTGGTCATGCTGGAATTGGTGGTGTTGGTCAGGATAGTTCTGGGGACATTCAATTTATTTTCTCTATTTATAAGGGTCTTCATACTAATAATCTTATGGAGGCTCAGGCAATTTTACTGGCTGTGGAGCATGGCAATCAATTGGGATGGCACAAGATTATATGTGAATCTGATTCCTAGGTTGTGGTGAACTTGTTGAACAGGTGGAGGTTAGACGATGTTAGTTGGCACCTGGCTTTGATTATTGAACAAATTCTCAATCTTTGTGTTTCTCTTGAGTTTGTTACTTTCATTCATATTCCTAGGGAGTGGAATGGTGTTGCTGATTGTTTGGCTAAATGGGCTTCTGATCATATTCATGATTGGAATTTGGTTGATCGGGGTCAATTACCCCCTAATTTGTCTCAACAGTCGGACCATTTGGTGGAGCTGGATAAGGCTATGTAATGACTTTGCTCTATAATTTTCTCTTGTTTTAATAAATTTTTACCCCTCTTTTATGTTAAAAATTTTCCATGGCCGTCAATTTGTTATGACGGTAAATTTTCTCAAGGTGAATTGTTTGCAATGAATTTTCCGTTGATGAATTGTTGGTGATGAATTTTCCTAGAGCTATATATATATATATATCACAATCACAAGTTTAAATATGTTGAAAGAAGGCATTATACTCGTACATTCTTCATTTCAATTTTCTAGCTAAAACTTTTTATAATTATTCTTATTTTTATAATTCTTGTCGAATACTTTAAATGTATCCCAATTAAATATTAAAATCTTCTTATTAATATGTGTAATGTAGAAGGATTACAATTTTTTTCTCCAAATATAAATATATAATAAGAATTACAAGTATTTTCTTCATCTTTTTATTCTAAATTATGTTTTTCTTCAATATCTTTGCTTTATAAAATCTATCATAAATCATCTACAAAAATTATTAAGCTTTCATTCTCAATTGAAAGAAAATATTTTTTAAGAGGTCATACCTTTTTTCTTTATCTCTTTTTCCAAATTAATTGATATTTTAAAAGCTATATTCAAATTGAGATTTATAATTTATATACCTACAACAAACATAAAATAAATTACAATTTTAATAAAACCCATGTAAAACATCCAAACATATGGTTTAGAGCTAATGCTCATTTAACAACAAACATGACCTATTTTAATAAGTTTGAATAAATAAAATAAAAACAAAATGTATTTATGTATATATAAAACTATTACATATATTAATTTATAAATTTATTCATATAAATTAAAAATCTTATTTTTATTTTAAAATGTTTAGTAAAATAACTAGCTACTTCAAAGTTCAATTAGAAATTTTATAAATTGCCCAAGTATAAGTTATAGTCGCTCACAAAAACCATAAATGTTGTTATTTACTCTAGCTCTACTCTTTTGAGTTTCAAAGTCTACAAGATTCAAATATCTTCATGTTCCATCTAAAATCAAACATTTATTTTTATGATTATTAATGATTTAAATGAAATAGTTCACATTTTAATTGTTATATAATTTATGATATCTTGATGCAACATGAAATATATACTAAAGTTAGATGAATGGGATATAATTTATTGTTAAAATTTAACACGCATTTAACATTGAACATGTGACACATGTCATAAGCATGGATTCTATGATTTCATCTAGAAGGAGGTACACAATTGATAAGACTATAATTAGGAAGATATAGAAACACTTAACCATAAATATTAGCTAAATCTAAATTCAATATGAAGTCTGAGAATTTGACTATGAAATTAATACCCTTAAGATATTAATTTTTTATAACATAATTGAACTAATGTAGATCAAGGATATCAAGTACATTAAAAAAACATGTTGATTATAAGGAAGAACTAAATATAATAAATAAGAATAAGATGTCAAGATGACTCAATTTAACAAATCAAATAAAAATATTTCTTAAGAAAATGTTTTAGTTGGTGTTTATCTTTCAAAAGAAAAATAAGTAAAATAATTAAATAAGGACTTCAATTCCATAAGAGGTTTTTTTAGGATTTGACTAAAAATAAAATTTTAACTATAATAAAAAAATTCAACATCCTTAGTAATAACATAAATGTAAGAAGAAAACATGTTGTGGTTAAATCTCTTAGCTACATTTGATAGACTAGTAATGGAACCTTTGTCTAGAAACCTTTAGCTAGTTTCTAATGTGGAATTTTTACAAGGTTTGAGAGGATAATGAAAATACAAATAAAATTTGCATGGTATATCCTCATACTATAAGTGAGTAAGATTCTACTATTGAATTGGTTAAGGAGATTAATGTATATTCTTCTAAATTGAAAACTTAAATGTATTGTTAGAGTTAAATATACCATAATATTTTTTTTTATCATTTAAGAATTATTTCACATCTAAATAATTGAGTTAAATCCTTCAAAAAGATTAACATGAAAATGTCAATATTAAAATTAAAAATAAAAGGTTTATTAATAATCAAGTTACAATATACAATTGAAAGATAATGTTTAAATAAGATTAATAAGTAAAGTTTATTGTACATATAATTAATATGAAAAAGAAAAAATTACATAAAAATTCTTACGATAATTTAATTATATTATACAAATGTGTAAATAGGGAAATTTATAGCAAGTTTGAAGGACTAGAAAATCACCTTAAGCATGAGGACATATAACTAACAATATTCATTGAAGGTAGAAAAAGGCCAAAAGTAACATAAATAGAACGTGAAGTAGTAAAAATACATTAAATACTTAAACAATGCAAACAAAGAGAAAAAGATGAGTTAAATGGAATAGAAATGAAACATAATTCAAATAGGCTACATTAAACATTTGCACAAAATTTAACACCGCAACCATCAAAAATCCCACACAATATAAAGGAAGAATGTCAATATAAAGTTTCTCAAATACAAAGTGAATCAATAGATGTAGAGATTTGAAAAATTTACTCATATGATAATAAAGGTCATTTCAAATGTGTGTGGTTTAATTATATAATAGAGAAAAATGGTTTTGGGGAGAACTAAATAGCTAATAAACTCAAGCTCAAATCCATAAAAGAATAGTTGAGTGATAAACATTTCTAGAATAGATCTTTATAAAAATACCACCAATGTCTATAGCACCATTAGTCACAACATAGGCTCATGAATTATCTTCTATGGACTGAGGAGAGTAGATAAATGGTTGAATACAATTAACTACAAGGAATTTCATAGTTTACAAGTTTTTTTGTCAATATCCAACACATTATAAAGGACTATTGATGCAATATTTAAGAAGATGAGAGAGTTTTAGGATTCATATAATACATATTTATCAATAAAAACTTAATAAAAATCCTTATCCATCTCACAAAGAATTACAAAATCCCTTCCAAATTTCTACTAATCAAAGGGGTGTGTTTTTTATTTTCTCAAAAAAATAAGGTAATAAACTCTCTCTATCAAGATTAGATTTTCCATCTTTAAGAAGTGTAGATGAAATAATGGGAGAACAAGTAATAAATATATGTATTAAGTTCACCCACACAAAATTCCTATAAACATTTTAGACACCTTTAGAAACAACTTCCATTTAGAGAAAATAGGACATATGAATAAACATATTTTTGTTTCACTAAAGATGAAAGCCACATGAGGTAACCAACTAAAAATTAGGTGAAAGATAAAATATGAGTTATCATCAAGTACAAAAATTGGAAATAATAACACACATATGTTTATAGAAAAATGAAGGATTGTATACCCATTCTAAATGAGCTCAATATGTCATCCTACGCAAGCATATCTATCAATATTTTTATAGTGCTTTCTATTGATGCTAATAGTTTTAAGACCATGTCTTGCCATTATTTTGTATGAAAATTCTCTAAGTATTTGAGCTCTTTATTGATTGAAAAACTTGAGAGTTTGTCAAACACAATATTTTCTTCTCTAAAGCAATTTTTCACTTATTAGTCAAAATTTGATAATAGCTTCCAAAATAATGCATAATGTTTAGCAATCGCTAATTTTCTAGATGGCGAGTTATTGTTGCATTAACCACTAGCATTGATTCCCATTTAATAATGACCTTTGAAATAATGAATTGAGATGTTATACTTATGCCCAAAGCTAAGGCTTAGATCTCAATTTGATTTATAGTCCCCATTGGTAGCTGTTTGGTTGCTATGAAGAGTAATCTACCCATGAAACCATTGAAAACCACACTAGAAATATATTGTCTAGGTTTCATCTATTTGTATTTTTTAGGTTGTTTTTTATTGAAGGTTGAATGGGAGAAAGTCATTTCACCTCCTCTCTAGGTAATTTTACCTTTTGAAATATGATAGCACCATTCACAAGATAATTCTTTAGTGTAGTCCAATTTCTCAAAACATCAACTTTCCAAGATATGAAGCTTCCACTATTTTGATATTGATAGATTAATAATGAAATTACTATTTCTAAAATTTCTAGCTCCAATTTATGATTCATATTATTGAGATAACATAAGGCATTCCTAAATAATATTTAGTTTAATTATTCTCAAATATGTCAAATGACCAATGAAGGGACTTATTTCAAGATGCAATCAAAAGTGGATTTTTTTAATATTGGTAAACAAGATAAAATGGATTGAAGAGATTTATGGAAAGTAGACATCCAATATAGTTTTGTGCATACATAATTCAAACATCTAATGGAAAATTTACATTGAAGAAATAGATGATTGAGAGTCTCCTTTTCTTCATTACTTAGTAAACAAGTGAGATTCAAAATTATAGCAAATTATTTCTACAATGTATCACTCAAGTTATATTTTTTCTATAAAACTAACAAAGAAGATGCTCCCACTTTGCATAGAAAAGGGTTATCTCAACATAATTTTAAGTGTCTCATATGAGGATTCCCCATTTTTAATTGGCTAAGATATGTTGGTTTAATAGTATAAGAACCTAAAGAGGATCCCATACAACATTGTTCATATTCCATTTGAGAGTAATTTTTTTTAAAGAATGTATTTTTAAATAACCTTCTATTTATTAGGAAAGGGGAATAAAGAAAAATCCATTCAATCAATGGATGGGAGTGTATCATTCAAGGAAACCTTATTTAAATAATTTATATTTGCCTCCTCAAGATATATTCTATTAACTAGAACCTCATACACATTCCAAGAATCATGCCAAAAGAGGTATTTGCTCCAATTATGGACCACCTAAGAGAGGTATGCAATGATAATGTTCATGCATTTAGTGATGAAATTACACACACATGAGCTATTCGAAGGATTATAAATTATAAAATTTGTATGCATGATCCAAAGAGACTAGGTATTTTTGTTTTAAAATTTTGTACACCATTTCATATTTATTTCAAGTGAGTTTTACACTTGAATTATTATTTTGAATCCTTATAGATTATATTCATAATCGGCCCATACATTTTTCAATTACATGTTTTTTCATAGGCTAGAAGGATAAATTTTTACTTGTTCTCCTTCCCATTTAATACAAATGACCTGCAAGTTTTAATCATAAGGGATTTTTTTTCTCTATATCATAAGATCAAACATCATGAAGATAGATATAACTAAAAGTACTCAATAAGTAGAATTATACCTTGGAAAGATAAGTATTTTTCCTTTTGAGATCAAATTTTGGATTGAATAGAATCACCAATAAAACTCAAAAAAATGGTTTTATGCATCCTTAGAAAAAATGAATAACAAGATATCTAAAAGGTAAAAAAGTCCTCCAAAAACCGATTTTTTTTTTGAAATTTGGCTTTGATAAGAGTTAAGATATTGAAAGAGAAAATATTACATTTAAACATATTTATTTTTTAGATACATACCTTCCAATAATCATCAAAAGTTCTCTTGATTGAATAAACATTAGAAAAATTTGATTCTCCAAAGAGGAGGGTATCATCCATGAAGAGAGAATGAGTGATTGATTTCCCATTCAGAACCACCTTAATTCCCTTAAAATTCCCAAAAAGTATGCTCCACTAAAAAAATATATTCTTAATGCTTATACCATAGTTATGAAAAGAAAAGGAGATAATAGTTCTCCAATCTAAGAAATTGGGTTGAATGGAAGAACTATAATAGAGATTTATTCACTAATATAAATAATCTTGTCGATAAAATACAACTATAAATTAGATTACACCAATCAATGAAAAACCAATGTGATCTATAATTTTCAGGAGGAAATACCATATAACATTACCATATACTTTTATCATGCCCAATTTAACTGCCATTACTAGGATTTTATCTTTGTCAATGGAGTGAAGGAATCAAAGGGCTATTACAACAATTTTTGAAATTTATCTTTCAAGAAAAATATTACAACGTGAGAATGTTCTAGAACTTGTAAAATAATTTTAAAATTTGAAGAATTGGGTATGATAGTGATAAAGGTGTTGTTCATTTCATTAGAATATTTTTATTCCATTGGACCGAGCCTTTGCATCTAACTAAACATCTTTCCCAAATGGACAAAAATAACTAAAAATTAAGGTGGAAAAACATCAATCTTGGGAAGGACAAAAATATTATTGATTGTCTCTTAGGAAGGACCCCACCCTCTTGGCCGCTAAATAATTGGATTGATGAAGAAAAGTCTATTCTAGAAAATTTTGAAAAAGTAAAAGTTTCACACATCTACAGGGAAGCTAACAGCGTGGTAGATTACTTTTCGAACAAAGGGGTTAGGAAGCAAGGATTGAACACATGGTAGAATTGTAGGGACTTGAGAACTAAAGTCAGGGCCTTACTAGATTATGATGTTACGCATGGGAAAGAGGAAAATAGATTTAATGATTAAAGGGAAAGGGGCTAAGTACATCGAAATCAAGAGATTTTATGGGGTTGCGTCACGTTACTTAGAAGGGAAGAAAAAGTGGCACACTTTGTGGGTGCATTGGAACAGCTGCATAATTCTGCAACAAGTACTCGACATTGGTAGAGTCTGCAGTAAGGTGCAAATGAAAATGGGGGGGATAGGAAAAGAGTTGATCCAAAAAGCTATGAGGTGCACACTAGGAATGACAAGGTTTGGAAGCAGATTGAAAGAGGTGGGTTGGTCCCATTTCTAGAAAAAATTGATGGGCTCGATACTATGGCCAAGGACTACTTTGAGAAGAACTGGAACAATGGAGAAATAATTATCTTTGGAAGAAAGGTGAAGTTGGATGAGCAAATTATAGGGGAGATTACTAGAATGTCCACTAAGGGTGTGAATTTTTATCACGACAAAAGGTTTTTTGATGAGGCGGTCATCAAATTTCCTAACAAAGACAAGGAGAAATTGAAACTGGTTAAAATTTCTAACAGTTATTTAGAAATTGACACCATTAAGGAATTTTGGAGAAAGGTACTTCATGTTATAATGGAGTATATCACACTGGACTGGAGATTTACCAGAGTGAATGGTCATCATTTTTCCATTCTTAACCACTTCTGCCATAAGGTACATATTTCTCTGCCTCACTACCTATTATGTTTGTTGAGTAATAGCCTTGAGGACCATAAGAAAAATCCCAGGAGATACCCTATTCTTCATCCTAGTCTTATTAGGTTAATATATGAATACTATCAAAGTATGTCAACTTTATCTAAACCTGTTGCCTCCATGACATCTGAGGACTATGACACAGATAGTGGGGGTTCAAAGAATCAACCTAACAAGGAGAGAACTGTTGAATCCCACCCATCCTCTAAGATGTCTGGTAAGAAAACCCAGTCTTAAAAACCCCAGCTTGCTAAAGCTAACCCTGAGACCTACCCTGACTGCTCTGTCCCCTTAAAGAATCTCATTCTTAAGGGCTTACTTTCCAACAAGTTGGTTTCCTACTCTATGGACTCCTTGGAAGACAAAGTCGAGAACCTTGAAGCTAGTAGAAATTTTGTGCCCTCCCCTCCCACCTCTTTCAGATTTGAAGGTACCAGATTTCCTAGCTCCCCCAACCCGGGTGATGTTAACCTCATATTAGATCGAGTTTAGTCTGGTGAAATTTTGGCTTCTGCTAGAAATGACATCAATGACATTTTCAAGGTTTTGAAATTGACCTATCAAGAATTAATGATCTTGATCAAAGAAATAGCGCTCTGTATAGTAAATCAGAGGAGCTGGAACTGAAGCTAGCCACTCTTAGCAATGAAGAAGGGAAACATAATAAAAATAGTATTGGTAAGGAAGGAGGTGACATTGAGGAAAAGTACAAGTCTCTGGAAGCAGAAATGGTTAAAATTAAAAATAACTTGAAAACAGTTGTGGAAAAAAACCATAAAATGGCTAGACACAATGCCATTATTATCAATGCTATGTCTGAAAACCTAGAAAAAATACAATAGGGTTCGTTGGTTGTTGATTTGGAATAGAACAAGGAAAGCAAGAACGAGGACCAAGGTATTTCAAAAAGGACCCATGCCAATCTCAAAAGGAAAGTGCCTCCCACTACCCAGATGGTTTAGATCTTAAAGAGGGGGGTTCAGGATATGAATGAGCTGGAAGCTGAGACTGTAGATTTATTAAAGACACAAATTTAGCTATTGTTGGCTTTTTGTCTAGTTTTCTTGGTTTTGTGGCCTTTGCTGGCCTTTTTGGTGGTTGTGGTCTTTTATTGTTGTTGTTTTTATAGCCTTTCTGACTTTGCTGTCTTTAATGATTCTATCTTTAATTTTTAAACTTCATGGTTTTGGGGCCCTGTAAAACCCTTTTTTCCTCTTTCAAAAACATCAATCTTGGGAGCCTTGTCACCTTGCATAGAGAAATCCACTTTTCTAATTTCCTCTAGATTGAATGGACTTATAAGAGAAATATTCTAATCTTGTGAAACTATTTGTAGAATATTATTTAGGATCTAATCTTCAATGTCTTAGTCATCTAAGAATTCAACATTAGAGATAAACTTCAAGAAGAAAAAATTACTCATTTTTTGGTATTTTGAGGAGTATTCAATAACTATCTCTTGAATTGGTTTATAAAATATAATTACAAGAAAAACTTTCCTTGGTCAACACATGGAAATATTTAGTTTTCCTATCTTCATCATGAAGTCATAATTTTCTAAATTTATATTTCCAATATATCTCTTATCAATAGTGAATTTATTGAATTTGAGTTAATAATTTTTTACTCTTCTATTAATGCATCCTAATCTATGACATAATAGATTACCTTATCATTAGTTTACCTTTAATCTTCTCTAATTATAATTTTATCCTATAAAATATTTTTTAATCAGTTTTATTTCAAATTAAAAGAATTCTATCGATAAAATATAATTCTGAGCACAACTAAAAATTTCTTTATTCCCTAATGTAGGGATCTAACAGTTACCAATATTTGAAAAATTTGAAAAATATGGATCTCTAAACCACATCAATTTGAAATTGAATGAGAACTTTTTTGGAGCTTGATTTTCAAATATATTAAAAGTATTGGACAATGTATGATCATGAGAAGGGGATGAACATTTTATTATAAATCCCTATATTATTCTATAACCAAGGAGGTGAGAGAAGAAAATAATCTAGCCTTTCAACAATGTAAGAGAAGTTTAATCTTCTATTCAACCAAATAATTATTCCATGATAATTATGTATATCAAACAAGTCATTTTTTAACATGAACTATAAGAAGCTAACCAAAAATTTAGTCAAAATGGAGACACTTCTTGATGTATCTTATAGCTTGACTAATGCATTAAAATCTTCCCCAAAAAAATAGTTCATTCATAAATTCTCCCAATAATTTTTTAGGAGATCTCATAATTATTTCTTGAAGGAATGATTTGAGGGGCCATATACATTGCACAATAAAAACCAAGAAATTTTAAGATAGGATTTTAACTTTGTCTAGTAATTAGTTTAGACCTAAAGTCATTAAATCTAACTTAATCCTATTTGGTGGAAAAAGAAAGACCAATCCACTAGAAACACCATTTTCTTCAACAAGAGAATTTTTCTAAGGAAGCCAATTTTGAAAAATAAATTCAACATTATCAATGTTCAACTTAATTTCTTGTAGAATTAAAATATTAACATTTGTTTAAATTAAAATTTATCAAACATATTTTTTTAAGGGCGTTTAAGCCCTGCAACATTTCATAAAAGGATCTTTATTAATTTTGAGGAGAGTTTCTAACTCTCCTCTTTGATGATCTCATGTTCGTGTCCAAAGTAGATTATATTTCTACATCTACCTCTTAACTTTTTTCTTATTCAAAATTTTCTCCTTTTATATTTCCTTAGTTCGAAAAATGAATTATCAAATATATCCTTTGAGAAATAGTTAACTTCCCAAAATGAGCAATCTCTAGATCTTTAAACATAATTTCATCCATTATTTCTTCTATGAATCCTCCTTTTCTTTAGCCTTAAATTCATCTTTTAAATTAATTAACTCTTCTTCATCTTTTTCCTTTCCTAGTGCTAGTTCCAAGAGGTTAGTATCAATTCCAATTTTTTGTTTCTTAAGGGCGACCATTTTCATAGTAGCATCAATAAAATTTATAGGGATTGATGTTCTCTCCAACTCATTACTAATAATTTTTTATGTGTTAATTTTTGAAAAAAATACTTCTATGGTATATTTTTTTATAATTTTTCATTACCATTAAATTATTTTTTATCATTTCATTAATAAAGTTTAGTAAGAAATAACTTTCTTTCTACTCAAATTTATATGGACATAGATCGATGATTATATCTTTGGGAGCATAATTATGATCAATTACCTTTTGAATGTAATGAATTCCATGAGTGTAATCAATTTCATAAGGATTACAAAAAAAAAAATTATATTTCAAGCAGCCCAAGAATCTCAACACAGTCTTTTTATAGCCAAACCAAATAGATATGTCCAAAAGAATATTGGTCACTAGAATCATGATATCAAACAAGATAATGCTATTACTGTTTTAAATATGTTTGAAATTTTAAAAGTAAGTATACAAGAATCTTTGGAAGATGAAACACATAATTATGTTTAAGTAAGTTTTAGAGAAGTGTAAAGAGAGGTAGGAAAACATAGCTCTCTTGAGGGAGAGTTTGAAGTTAGTACAAGAGAAAAGACTGGGGTAGGATATGTGAAAACAAGTAAGAGATAGGTTACAAAGTCTTCAAAGATGAAGAATGTGGTCACTCCTTTTGTAACTCTAGTCAATAATGAATGTTTTACTTCATTTAAAACCCTATCTTTTCTTTGAACTTGGAGTCAATATGTTTTATTTATTAAAAAAAAATGAAAGTTCACAAAGAAGACTAAAAATGAAGACAATCAATTTGACCATTTTTGAAAAATCCACAGCTGAAAGAAAAGATTAAACATAAAGGTAGGTTAAAAAAGTCCTTAAAAAAATCAAAATCTCATATTTTGACTCATCCAAATTATAACCTGACTTACCTCTATTTTAATTTCATATTCTAAACTTAACCTCTGTATTAACTTTGTAGCATACCCTTATATCACATTCTTGTATAATAAAATTATAATTAATAAAAACTAATCAAAATTAAAAGAAGAACTACTATGGTGCAATATTTTTTGCTTTTTTATATGAATAAGTGTTCATTGATGAAAACTGAAATCACCACTCTTAACACTAATAAGAACATTAAAATAATTGAATGTGAAAACAAGAACAAGAGGACAAAGTATATCATCCGAAATAACGGTAATGTTATGAAAGAAAATGCTATTGAATCTGCAATTCCTCTTTTGGTACAGTGAACTAAAGACATAGGAAGGAACAAAATGATTACACGTCACATAAATCTAATGAGTAAATGGTCAATACTGGTGACCGACAAAAATCTCTTTTACCGTTTACTCGTATGTCAATGGTCACATCACACCCTAATTTGCGGAAGACTAAGCTAACAATTATATAAGATATCACTCCAGCCTTGTGAAAAGGCGCATAACAAGTCAAATTAAGAAGGAAATTCTAGACGCGCTAAGTTGCTGGCTTGTAGAGGAAAAGTGACAATCTAGACTATCATAATGAAAACGTAGCTCACTATAGTTTCACAAATATTGTGATTATTATTATTATTATTTTTTAAATAGTAAGAGGGTAAACAAAACTTCAGGGAGGAGATGCTACAGTATTAATGATACAAGTAGATTGATGGGATGAGTTAAAGTTGTATTATGGTTAAATTATAGATGTTACAAAATTTAATGTTATTGTAGTTATTTATATCTTAGTAAATGTAAAGAAGTATATATTAGTAATTGTATCTTTGTGTGTAATGGGTATGTCGATGGATTAATTTAATTTAGAATTTGTATGGATAGAACTTAGTATTTAACATTAAGTATAGTACAATGTAATTGTGAAATGCTTTGAATTAAGAATAAACACAATTGAAAATAAATGTTTGTTTTGTGTAGGAAGATGAAATAAAAGTGCTTATTAATGATGGTATATATATTATTATAATGTTTGAAACTAAATAATATTGTATATACATTCAAAACATTAAATTAATTGTTTTGCATGTTTCTAATATAATTTATAAACTGTGAATATTAGTTGAAATTTAGAAACAATATTTAATTCTTTACTTTCTTTCTTTGTATAAAGTGCAATGATTATTTAGATAAGCTAAATTTAGTGTATTTAAATATTTTTTTAAAATATAATAGTGCAGACATGTAAAATTGACCTAACACCTATCACACACCCTAAACAACATCACAACATTCTAAGGACATCTCAGAACATTCTTGGAACATCTCAGAACATCTCGAAGCATTCCCACAACATCTTAGAACATTCTCAGAATATCTTGGAAAACCTCATAATCACCCCAAAACATCTTGAAACATTCCCGGAACATCTCAAAATCATTTCACAAGGTCCCAAAAATCTCAACATCATTATATCAAATAGCACTACATTTTCACATTGACAACATCCAAAACCCTAATTTCTGTTGTTAATTGAATAATACAACATTATTTAATTAATTCACTTTTTTCATCATTCTCGACAAATTAAATAAATTTCATTTATTTAATAAATTTTAGAAACCCTAATTTCCTCTATTAATTGAATAATACAACATTATTTGATTAATTCACTTTTTCATCATTTTTGATAAATTAAATAAATCTCATTTATTTAATGAAGTCCTAAAACCCGAATTCTACTATTAATTGGATTTTATGACATTATTTGATTAATTCACATTTCATCATTTTGATAAATTAAATAAATTATATTTATATAATAAAGTCCTAATCTAATCTTATTTCGTCCTAATTAGTCAAACAATGCCAATTATTTGATTATGTCACCAATTCACCTTATCCCTCTAATTTAATTGAGTTATTAAATCATAATAATTTAATTATGACACTTTCCCTCCAACATTTGAATAATTAAATAAAACTATTTAAATCATTTATCAAAAATCAAATCAAACTAATGCAACTTTGTTTACAAAAGTCAAACTTGATTTTCACATTCAACTCCAAAAATGAATGAATTAATTAAATCAATTAATTCATATTCCTCACCCAATTTCTAATTGAGCAAATTATGATTGGTGACTGAGCAATCTAATTTGTTGACTAATCAATCTAATTTGCTAACTAATCCATCAATTTCCTAACTAAGCCATTTAAATCCTGATTGATCAATCAAATCCTGACTAATCAATCTAATCCCTGACTAGCAAATCTATTCTTCAATCACACAGATTGTGAAATCAACTTTGCACAATCTTCTCATGTCTAAATCCTCTCAATAGCTTTTTATTGTTGATCTGGATATTCTAAAATAATTCTGACGTCAAATTATGTGTATGGTTTAAAGAAAAAGAACACATCAAAACAAACACTGAACGAGATGGTTGAATCACAAACCCTTTGATTTAGTGTATACTTGTGAAAGAAGCCCTATGTTTGTACTCCTTGAAAGGATTTATCCTTAAAGGTTTCTGAATATTCTGACTTTTATTTTAGGTTGCATTGATCAAAGTAAACATTTGGTAACTATGGATTGGGTGTTGTGATTTCACAACTTGAGCTATAGACATCAGGTCACAGAAATTCCATGCTTTTGAATTAGTCCAATGTTGTTCTATCATTTTCCATACTCAAAAACATAGAGGAAACAAACACACAAAAATTACAAACTACCATTCCATCTAACACTTAGGGGAAAACAAATTGAAGTTGTTTAAAGGGTCATTGTTTGAAGAAAGAAATTGAAAAACTAAATAGGTCACATAGTCTCTCCCCCATTATTCCCACACTACTTATTCAAATAAAAATCAAACAAACCACTAGGATAATTCCTTCACTTAGACATCTATGATATCAATAGTTTCTTGGGAGTCACATATAGTACAAGTGATCTTTCCTACAACATATCCTCTAGACAAGGAAGTGACATATCGACCCTAGTCCTTCAACATTTTGATTTCCACAAAGTAGCCACATTCCAAAACAACACTCAAACCTTAGGGTCTTGAGCTTCATAGCAACCATATCAAAATACCATTCACCATATGACCATTTGGCGACTGACTACTCCAGTTCAACAACTGAAACTTACACCAATAATCATACAACCACACTTCGAACTGATTAAAGGAGCACAAACATATACCATTAGTAGTTTAAGGAGATTTATCTTTGAGACAAAAGAAACACCCAACCATTGGATAAATGCAACAAGCATCTTAGATAAAGAAGAGGAGAAAGGAGACTTAGTAGTTGGAAGACTCGTGTTTCCACCTCCTACATGGAAATAGGTATGATCCTCTTGAGGATATAAACCAAGTGACCTTATGATAGGGTATTGAGTATAAAAACATCCCCAAAACATGTCGATATATTTCCCAAATCACTCTTATCAAGGGAAACAACATCAAGTAGGGAAACAACATCAAGGGTTTCAAAATCATGATCAAGGAATAAGTCCAGAACATCAAATGGGTATGTGCAGGATCATCATGGAAAAAATAGGCCCTTAAGTGGCAAAAAATTTAGAAAAATAGAGTTAGGAAACTTGACATAAAAATTTGAATAAGTTATCTATATTATTTCATAAATATGTAAGAATAGAATCTATAGAAAATTGAATGTAGTTTCTAAACTACTAGGTTTATTTTAAAAAATATATATATATTTGGTGAAAATTTGAATTTCAATGTAGTAGTACTTAAATTTCAGGGAAAAAATAAGAAGTGGGTGTCTGTATGACCACCCTAACCACAATAAAATGATAATATTTTTTATAAGATTTTAGATATAAGTAGAGGACTCATGTCCCAATGTGATGCATATTTTTTCTAATTTTTTTCCAAGTAAATAATTAATGATGAAATTTTTATTACAAATTTTTAAAAATATAAAAACTTGTATGTTTGACCACCTTAACTTGGTCAAAATTCAGAAATTCATTTTAATCCTATAGTATCTGAAGCATAGAATGTGGCATATTTTGGATTCAAAAATGTGATACCATTTGAAAGCTATAGATGTTTTCAATAAGCCTATCAATCATGACTTTAGTCATAATTCAAATAGAAAGCGAATAATAATTATTTATTAAATTCAAAGTAAAGCATAATTTATATTGGTGGAAAGTGAGAATCTCCTTTAAAACCCTTTTGTTTCATCAATTTTGGGTAAAAAAAAAGTCATTAGCCACATACCCTACACATACCCATCATATCGCCACTTTTTGGCCCATCATGATCCTGCAAATACCCAAATCACCCTAAATAAAATTGAGATATCTTGAAGAAATTAAACAAAAATGAGATACAACATATCATCAATGCCTTATTCTAGGTCAAAAAATTACACATGCACAAACAATAGATAGTCTTCGACAAACACCTCAATATCCACATCAACAACACTTCCAATATTTGTAGTATCAAGAAGTTTCACAACACCAAGGTGTACCTCAAGTGCTTGATATAAAAATATACCTCAAACAAAGTATCAAGGAGTTTCACAAAATCAAGAGAAAAAAAATCAAGAAAATACAGAAAGGAAAAACTACCAAACAAGAATGATAAACACCCCTTTGGGAGTGACTTTAGAGGTAAGCATGCATGAACTAGTATAATAGAAACTCATGAAAATCAATGACAGTCCAACTTATGGTGAAATCCATATGTTAAGCACACATGCATCTACTTATGAGATGCTTACTCCTAATGGACATGTGCATGATCTTTATCCAAAACAAGAGTTGCATACTCTTGATGAAATTACCAAGGAACAAGAGTCACCTATTCTTAACATCTTTACACATGATCAAAGCACAACAAAATCTATAGACATATCAAAAATTGATCAAGAATAAGCATTAAAATCAGAAACATCATCCAGGCAGGTTGAAGACATTGAGCATGAAAATATGGAGCATAGTATCTTGAAATCAACAAAGATAACAAACAATCTTGAGCAACAAAGCATTGGGTATACAACAGTCAAAGAAGAACCAATATATTTTGACGGCCATAAAAATATAATATTGCACAAGATCAAGTTGAAAATATCAATCAGGAAGTTATCCCACATATGAAGGATCCTATCAGTGAAGAAGCTATCACATTTGAAGATCCACAACATAGCAGAGAAGGATTAGCACCTTGTTTCCAAGGTAAATCATATCCTATTGCAAATAAAAGTTTTCAATAGATGCATTATCAAGAAAAAATATTAGGCCTACATGAACAGGGTATCCTAGGACTAGTACATATTATTGGCAATCCTAAGCATCAAGGTCTTAGTTATTCAACAAGTAAGGGATCTAAACATATCAGTGGTACATCTCTAATATTGGGGGAAAATTTATCTAATGCAAGCATCAACATAGAGAGCACAAAGACTCCTTATGATGAAACCACTACCAATGCTACAACTAGACATGTCATGAATCATCATCCACGCATATTTCAACCCTCTGATTGGGACCAAAAATGAGATAAAAAGCTATATCAAAGAAAGGAACTTGAGTCATTGAAGCAAAATATTTGGCAAAGAAAAATGGACAAAGAAAATACTAATGGATACAAAATCAAAAGAAAGAAAATCATCCCTATCAAAATCCATTAGTCAAAGAAATTGGAGGGAAAAATAAAAAAAAGGAAGTTCATCCATCAAAAAAGTCCAACAATACTTAAAGAAATCTTCAAGAGTGATCTACAAGGTATATCAAGACATTGGCCCCATTCATCCACCCATCATTGCTCATCATCCCAAGTTTGGAGAGTCAAAGGTTCCAAACTGCCAACCAATCCATCTGACTATCATATCCCTCAATGCATTTCGCCATCCAAGATATCCAAATCTCACATTGACCATGTGTTGGCAGCAAATATTTATCATAAGGACTCTAAGGGAACTCTATTTTGATGTGCACATCAAGTTAAGGTTAACTCCAATATCAAAAAGGAAGATAAGAATTATCAAGGGTTACATTCAAGCACTCGTATCGTAGCAGAACAACTCCTCCAAGAAAGATATCATTGGAAAGTCATGACAACAACAACAACCATATCAACACTAGTAGCATCTACATCAACACCACTAGGTGGTTCAAACATGAGCAAAAAAAATGTCACCATAATGAAAACCTAGTAAATAGGCATTTTGTGTGACATAAAAAATCAATTAAAAAAAACAAAAAAATAAAGAAAATAGTCAAGAGAAAAATCATCCTCCAATAAAAACAACTATGGTGGTACTTTGGATAAGTACCATGATAAAAAATTAGAAAACATGTGTCATGTGTAGAATCAAGCATCTATGTGTGCCATTTTAGGTGGAAGCATCTCAACCTATCTAGAATAAATCCAATCCATTTTTATCCAAAATCCACCTTACCTTGATCTTGAAAAATGTTTGGTGCACACTTTACACTTGCTTATGGAAAACATCTTGGCATGGTTCACTATCATTGATGATATCCCATCCAACATTATTTGATCCATGAGGCATTATCCAAAGGGGAATACTTTATCCAAACATGTTATCCTATCACAAGCTAATCCATCACATACATTGCTAGACACTAGGAGGCAAGTACTTACATCTTGCTTCAAAATAAATCTTGATCTATGTCTTCCAGCCCACATTGTGATTTAGGAATTGTCCAAACAACAAGGTGTGCCACATGGTACCCTTCCCAATTTGTCCCATCAACAAGGTGTACCACCAACGCAATTCAAAGATACAACAACATGGATTTTTTCCTTCACCCAAAATTTCTAAGATATCAACAGTTGATTGAACCCTACAACTAGTTCAAGTAAGCTTTTCAACAACATATCCTCTATAAAGACACAGTGAAATATCAATCCAAGTTTTCAATATCTTACACCCCAGGAAAAAGGGTAAAAATCCAAGTTCTAGCTCATTTTGTGATCTAGGCATCATCCCAAAAACAAGGTGTACCACCAATGCACTATCAAGGTAACCTTCAAAATAGTTTGTCCCAACAACAAGGTATCCCACCAACACATTATCAGGGTAGCCTTCAAAATAGTTCATCCCATATACCAACAAAGATACCAACAACAAGGTATCCTGCCAATGCACTACCAAGGGAACCTTCAAAACCAGTTCATCCCAACAATAAGATGTACCACTAATGCACTACCCAGGTAACCTTCAAAGATTCCAATAACATGGATTTTTCCTTCACTCAAAAAATCTAAGATATCAACAATTGCTTAAACCCCACAACTAGTTCAAGTAAGCTTTTCTGCAACATATCCTCTAGAAAAATGTAGTGAAATATCAATCCAAGTAGTCAACATCTTACACCCTAGGCAAGAGGTTAAAAATCCAAAAAAATAGAAAAGAAGAAAAAATAAAAAAGAAAGAAAAACAGTAAAGAAAAATAAAACGTTCTTTGAGTGAAAACCACTTTGTGACACTCCTAGAATAGGTATTGTAGTGAAAACCTAGAAAATAGGTGCTATGTTTGAATAAGACTCACATCATTATCTATCGATACTATCCACAACATCCACCCATCCATTTCATAATAAAATAGTCTATCTAACCATGGATTTGCATTGGTAAAGGAAAGCAGTCTTGTCTTCAACTAGGGGAAAATTCCAGAAGTTGTTCCTAGATTAGATCCTTGAACTTCCAAACATGGTCAAAACAGTGAAAATAAAAAACATCTAGAAATAAATTAAAAATTAAAAATATTTGAAAAACATAAAAAACAAAACAACATCGTTGGATTATTCCTTCACTCAAATAGTCTGAGATATCAGCATTTGCTTGAACCTCATAGTTAGTTCAAGCATATTTCCTACAACATATCCTCTAGACATAGAAGTGGAATATCAGTCTAGATTATCAATGTTATTTAACCAAAAAAAAGTTTATGCTTTGAGTCAAACCGTCAAACTATGTGGTCTCTATGTTTACAACGTAGGCAAGGCTTATTATCCCCTGAGACCCTACGTTAGTCCCTTTAGGTTTCCAACATGCTTTATTTCAACTTAATCAAAAAAAAAAAAATTCCAAAAACATTCACAAAACAGAAAAGGTCAAAAAAACTCAAACCAAGTGAACTACAAGCCTCTGCATGTACAATGTAGGAAAGACTTATCTTTGATGAGCCTTTGAGGCCCTAGGTTAGTCCCCTGAAAACAACAAAAACAACATCATAAGAACTTAGAAAAATAAAAAAGACCTATCCCTTACATCAAAATATGCAATAAAACATCACCCATAATAATCAAATTGTCACACTCACCCTTTGATAAAACAAACAAACAAACAAACAAACAATGCAAATATCAAAAGCTAGAACTTTCAAGAAAATAATCAAAATTTTTTGACTATAAATAGATTGAAACAAATCCAAGTATCAACTACCTATCTTTTTGACAGGTCCCAACAGCATCCTGAGATATTCCTTAATGGATATGTTCCTACGATAGACATGATTAACATTGGGTAATAGCCCTACCCCCAAAATAGATATGGCAAGTGATACTGCAACTTTGTATTTTATCTTTTTTATAGTCTTATTTTTGGGATTTACATTATTGAATCATTCCTAGGATCTCTCAAGGATGTCCATAAGGATTTAGAGAAGAAGGAATGGGGGAAATTCAGTATCATTTTTATTTGTTGTCTGTGGATATTTTTGTTATACTACCATGGTGAATACTTGCTTTGTTCTATGTGTGGAAGTTGTTTTGAAGCATTTCATGTATCAGTGGTGCCCATGTTAGGTTCTTAGTACCTCTGTGTTACTAGTCCAACATGTTTTAAAGCTTCTCATCCATACACTCTAACAGGGTTTTCGTATGTCTAGTATGAGCAAGAATACTCCTTGTTTGTAGAGTCAAATTCCATGCAATTGATACAAAGTCACCTTGGTCATTAATAACCTAGTGCATTGTATCTATTTGCTACATTAAATAGAAATGTTCAAATTGCAAAGCCTCCAAGAAAAGTGAAAGAAACATCATCAACTACTAACAACATCAAATTTCTATCCATCATAAAAAAATTATTCTAGCATCCATCTTGCATAGCAACATCATTAGTACCATATCCATACTACATCCACAAATTTTGTCAATACAGATCATGATGATAATAAACCAATAATAACATCATGTATCATGCATGTGGCATACATCTATCATATATCAACACCACATAAACACTATATATCACAATGGTATATTGATCATCCATAATAAAACATCATATGATACAAAGTATGATTCATCCATCCACATCATATGCATAGCATGCATCATCATACATGATCATCAATGAAACAAGTATGATAGGGTAAATGCAAAATCATAACATATATACGAGGCCTCGATAGAGTCGATGAATATATATACAAAACACATGTCTACAATGTCTCTGAGCAATAAATAGTATAAAGATCAAGTACAAAAAAAGTAATACCCCAATAGGAAGGACAAAACTATATAGACGAGGCTATGAACCACTATCTGGATCTAGTTGTCTAACAAAATGACCACTTGCAATCATTTTAAACTCATGATGTTAGGGTTTTGCTCTGAACATGTAAAAAATGTCCTGATTACAGTCAAACAACAAACAAAAGTGAGGTTTCAGGAGTAAGTGCAAGATTTTAGGAGCAAGTGCGAGCTTTTAGAGAAAGTGTGAGGTTTTTAGATGCAAGACATTAAGGAAAGTGCGAGCTTTCAAAGACAAGAATTAGCAAAAGGATCAAAACAAAAATGAGCTAACTAGAGGACTAAATCTCTATATTAAGCCTCAGGAAACCATAATTTCACCTAGGAAACCCTAATTTTTACTTAGGGAACCTTCCAAATTTCAAATTAGAAGCTCACAAAAACATTAGAATGAGGAACGAGGGACCTATAGATCTAATTCTTCAATCTCAACACATCAAAACTAAAGCAAGACAATATCATGAGCTTGACCTCAAAACTAACCTTTTTCAGCCAACCTCTCGAGGGGGGAGCATAGAGTCCTACCATCATTCCAATAAACACCAAGGCATGGTGGGGCATAATTTTTTTTCAAAAAATTGATTGTAAGAAAAACAAAATATTTGAAACAAATCAACTAGTACTTTGTATCGAAGAGGGGCAAAATGTAGACATGTAAAATTGACCTGACACCTATCACACACCCTAAACAACATCAGAACATTCCTGGGACATCTTGGAACATTCATAGAACATCTCAAAACATCTCAGAACATTCCTAGAACATCTTAGAACATTCTTTAAATGTCTAAAAAAATATCAGAATCATCCTGAAACATCTCAAAACATTACTGAAACATCCTAAAAAGTCTCAGAACATTTCAGAATCATCCCACAAGGTCCCTAAACATCTCACTATCATTATCATCAAATAGCACTGCATTTTCACATTAACAACATTCAAAACCTTAAATTCTACTATTAATTGAATAATACAACATTGTTTAATTAATTCACTTTTTTATCATTCTCAACAAATTAAATAAATTTCATTTATTTAATAAAGTCCAAAAAGCCTAATTTCCTCTATTAATTGAATAATATGACATTATTTGATTAATTTACCTTTTCATTATTTTAGATATATTAAATAAATCTCATTTATTTAATGAAGTCCTAAAACCCTAATTCTACTATTAATTGGATAATACACCATTATTTGATTACTTCACATTTCATCATTTTGAAAAATTAAATAAATTACATTTATTTAATAAAGTCCTAATCTAATATTATTTTGACCTGATTAGTCAAACAACACCAATTATTTGATTACGTCACTAATTCACCTTATCCCTCTAATTTAATTGAATTATTAAATCATAATAATTTAATTATGACACTTTCCCTCCAAAATTTGAATAATTAACTCAAATGATTCAAATCATTTATCAAAAATCAAATCAAACTAATGCAACTTTGTTTGCAAAAGTCAAACTTTATTTGCACGTTCAACTCCAAAAAGGAATTAATTAATTAAATCAATTAATGCATATTCCTCAACCACTTTTTGATTGAGCAAATTACGATTGTTGACTAAGCAATCTAATTTGTTGACTAATCAATCTAATTTGCTAACTATGCAATCAATTTCCTAACTAAGCCATCTAAATCTTGACCGATGAATCAAATCCTGACTAATCAATCTAATCCCTAACTAGCCAATCTATTCTTCAATCACACATATTATGCAATCAACTTTGCACAATCTTCTCATGTCTATATAATCTCAACACATTTTTACCATTCATCTAGATATTGTCCAACACGATCCTGATCATCGATTCAAAATCTCTTTTTCTATGTAACAAACCTCTCTCCTCACAAAAAAGGAATAGAGAATCAACATACCTTCTGCAATGAAGTGCTCTCAAGAATACCATTGATAGAGCTTCATCATTCCTTCAGTCAACCAAGCATCATTCATCAAATCTTTGCACATGAACTTTGGAGGCTTTGTAGTGATAAGAAGAATTCAACTTTAGGCGAATACACTCCACTACAGGATGGTAGCACTTTATTTCTTGCTTGTGATGGAGCTCCTAAAATCTTTGATATTTTGAACTCATTCTTTGCTTAGCAATCGCATGCCACATGTATGTCCACTGGTAAGGTCTAGGGTTTTAGCTCTTCATCCTTTTTTTCATAGGTCTTCATGTTTTAAGCCTTCAACATTTTAATTTTGGGTTGACTTACTTTACCCGGTCACCTGTTATTCAAGTTATATCTTAGGCCATCACAAACATCCTTTCACTGGCCCCTTTCACTTAGGTGTGTCGGTCACCTCATTTTTTCATCGTCTTAAATAATTTCTATATCGGCTTGAAAATCGTATAAAGTCTCTTTTATAAAGTGTCCACCTTAAGGGTTAAAACTTGTTGGCCTAGTGTTGGCCCCATTTTAAAAACTAACCTTGTCGACATGTGCAGGAAATACCATTTGTCCAATTTGAACATAGGATCTTGGTCGTCTATCGCACAACACACACGACTTAAAGAGTGCCTTCTAGAAGATGTGTGAGGTCTGCGATTGTGTGACACATATCCTCATTGTGGTGGGGTCCAGTCTATTTGCATTATGTCCAATGTCCAATACTTCCAAGATTGATGGTTCAAGAGAAATAGCAAGGATAAATCTTAGCCATCTATGACACACCTCGCAACATTAATATGATGTTTGTTGGGAGATGTGCAAGGTCTGTGAAAGAATGAAACATGTACTATTTCGTCTGATGGAAAAGGGAAGTGGAGCCCATGAAAAGAGATGACGACATTTCTAGTCAGTACTCTCCTATTGGTTGAAGAGTTGGCAAAGTATCACGAAGTAAATTAAAATTGTGTTGACTCAATCTAAGTCACTCATGGTGCCAAGTTAGAATGAAATCAATGGCTGCTATTTAAAATTGAGTACACATGCATTTGAGCCATTTTTCTTCGTGCGAGCGAGTAGTAATCGTTGAAAGGACACAAGCAGTTATTGAAATTGGGTCATGAAATAAGCAAAAAAAATGATTTCCTCACATTATTGAAGGCTACAAATTGGCATAGAGCAACCTGAAAGTTTATCAAAGTGTTCTAGTTAGAGTGTGCACAAGTTAGGGTTCCTGAAAATGCAAAAAATGTGAGTATAATTAAAACTAAAATCTATGCTTTATTTTAAATATCACGAGTTAGGGATGGATTTCAAGATTATTTTCTTCCGATTGCTTCAACTTGCATGATTTAATTGCTTTGTTGCTTTAAAAATTTTGTATAAAATTGTTCCCCTCGGCTGAGTTTTTCCAAGTTTGTGTCTTTTGTTTGTACCCTAAGCTTCTTTGTAATGGAATAAGTTTTTGAGCTTTTTTCTGTTAGAACCCTATTCCATTGCAAACTTGCCTAAATATCCATGGCTCCAAAAGCATAAAAGCCTCAATATAAAACCCCAACTAGCTTGTTCTCTGATGATATCGTCGACCAATTGAAACCCTCAACTAATAAGAAGAGCAATGGAGAAAGGATGTACAATGGTCCTAAAGTTTATGAAGGATTACAGGATAGGCAGGCTTGGATCAGAGATGCCAAACTGCCTTATACTAGTTTGAAAATGTTTAGAAATTGGTTTGGGAATAGGAATTGTGAATATGCCATTTTCCATACTTGGAGATATGACATAGGGAAGCTAGTAGTCCCAAATGTATATGTGGATGTGGATTTTCTCAAAGATATCGTAGCCAGATATGATCTTGTTTCTAGAATTGTAAGGGCTTGTAATGGTACTGAAGTTGTTAGGATTACCAAGGAAGAGGTTGCAGAAGTTTTCAAATTGCGTGAATTGAGCCAGGATATGATTCCCATTGACCTTGAGATTTTCAAAAAGGAATATGAGAACAACAAAGTTGTGTTCCGAACTACATTATTGCCTATGCACTGTGCTTCTACTAGAACTAGGAAGAATAGGAAGCATATTAAGATTGGAAAAGATGAGAAAGAACCTTTCCCTATGAATTATTTTAGCCTTTAATTTAAGAAAACTATTTGTTATTTGTATCAGATTATTGACTTTGATGCACCTGAGACAATACCCATTGAATATCTATACATGGTCGACCATATTCAATATGTAGATTTTAATGTGGTTTTTGATTATGCCACTTACCTAATAGAGAACATGCATAGGCATCTATTGATCTCAAGGGAGGAAAGCATTGGGTAAAATTCTGGTGGTATTCTCTTTTAATGCATATAATTTTGAATAAGCGAGAGAAGTATTTTAGTGAAGATATGTCCTTAAAGAAGGAAGAGGATAATGTTGAGCTACCTGCCCAATGTTGGACCCAAATTCTGGATATGGATGACCAAAAGTATGATTATGTGGTCTATCATAATTTATTTCCATCTAAGCTTGTGAGGATGTTGGTTCTTGATCTGCCAAGGATCCCAAAAGAGATTCATGACTTTCTAAGACCTATGGAGAGGAGGCCTGAACTGAATATAACCCATAATTGGGGAGATATCATTGCATACCTAGATACAACTATATTCAGTGTATATGGGACTTTTTCCTATCCTTTTGTGCAACCAAGGGATGTACCCCTTAGGATGGGATTCATAGAATTCATGAGACAGTTAGCCAAAACCCAGGAGTGCCATTCTCCAAAAAGTAAGAAGAAGGTTTCATTCTTCCATGAGTACACTATATTTGTAGATTTTGTGTTGATTAAAGGAAAATGGAATCCTTTGATGGAAGTCCTCAAGACCTACAAATTAGCATCAGCTCGCTCTAGAAACCATGACCCAGAAAGATTCACCCATGAATTAAAAGCAAAGAGGTCATTGGAGGTGTTTGTTCACAACTTCTACTACCCCGAGGATGTTATTAGAAACATTCTTGATTTTCACTTGTAGGATGAAAGAAAAGAAATGCACCTTGCTTATGACAAGACAATAAATAATATTCAAAATTCATATCCAACTTATGATCCTCTACCTAATATCGAGGGAGAATGGAATAAGGTGAAGTATGTATTGGAAAACTTTGAAAATTTTGGTGTGTTGAGAAGAGAAGAGATTGTCAAAGAAGAGGGAAAATCCTTGGAAACAAAAGAAGGACCATCTGCGCCATTAGAGGAAAGACCTTCCTACCAGTCACCCACAAATTTTAGGGTGTATACAAGGAAGAATGAGATAATTAAGAAGGACAAAGTAGAACCAACCCCTATTGTATCAAAGGATGCAAGGCGAGCTTCTCCAACTGGACTAGCCTCATTGCCTCCTAAGAAATCTTCTCCTATTATAATTGATGTTGAATCCCCTCCAAGATGTCCTCCTTCCTCAGAGAAACCACCAATTAAGAAACAAAGTGTTGAAATAAGCATGGAAGTGGATTACCCTGATAGTGATGTAGATGACATTGTAATAACCTTTGAAGATATACAACAAATGATGCCTTCTTGTTTGAGAGAAGTTGTATAAAGCTCTGGGACAAGTATCCTAAGATTGGAAAAAGTTGAATTAAGTGATGTAAGCAATATTGATGACATGAGAAAGGAAGCTTGCAAAGAGTTTATTGAGGATGACTCATTTACTAAAACACCAACTTTCATGGATTTTATATGGAGAGCAAAGGTTGGAGAGTATGTAGAGAGGGTTGTTGTTGAAAGAAGTATACATCCTGAGTTGCCTAAAGATATTTTTCAAGCTAATGTGAGGCATAAGATGAGAAAATATTTTAAGGATATTACACCTGAGAAAGGAACAAAAATTGTACAAAAAAGTGGTGTATTATTATTGTCGGAATGGGATATTGTTGATGTAGATGTATTGGATATGATAAGGAGGGACAAAAAATAAACATTTGAAAGTAAAGAATAAGCCATGTTGGCACTTCAGGGATTTGCATTAAGCCATGAATGGGTTGCTATAGCAATATGTTCAATGTCTCTCAATTCAAGGAAACCCAAAGTTGCAGAGGTATCTTGAACTTTAGTGGTAGCCTGATTGTAGGAAGAGTTGCAGATACTCCAACATTAGAAGTTGTTGATATGACCATAAATGCTGGTAGATTTACAAAAGAAATAGTTGATCACCTCACTAATGATAGGGATACATTCAAAATTAAATATCATGATATAATAGATGAATATATATAACAAGATTCAATAGAGAGTAGGTGAGCTTGAAACAAAGCGAGAGTTTTGGAAATAAGTGGAGACACTGAAGTCTCAAGGGCAGGCTAGTTCAATCCATGTTGCTCCCACTTCTCCTATAACTCAACCTCAGTCTCATCCACCTGAACAATTCTTGCCAATTGTGCATTTCAACATGGGTCAGTAGCCTATTGTAGTTGAGAAGCCTAGTACATTAGAGGCAACTCCATTAGATGAACCAAGAAAAGGACAACTGCTTCAGCAAGCTGTGGAGTATAAGAAATTGCTTGAGGAAACATAGGTCATGATGAACAAGAATAATTCAAAGATTGTTCACATAGTCTTGAGGCATCTCAAGAGGAAAATTCAAGGTAAGTTGAATAGTGTCCATGCTAATTACTCTTTGATGCTAAAAGCAATGAAGATGTCTCAGAGGGATGGACAACTAGGAATCTAACTCTTAGATAGATGGATTCCTAGAGTTAGTGATTTGAAGCTAATGGTAGCTGGTGCTAAGCAACGAGGGGACAACCCTCCAAAGGTAATCTCGACCTATAGGTTTTTCTATGGTGTTAGGGAAAAACCCTTCAATGGGTATGTTGCTCAATTAGAGTAGACGATAAAAGAGTTAAAAATCAAATATGATCAAGCTGAATTGACATTGTTGCCTAATATTTTTCAAGCCCATGATGAAGTGAAGCCTTTGCAGATGTGGAAGAACCAGGTGAATGCTACAATTGTTACTCAGATAGAATTAATTTTCCAGGATGTTAATATTGACATATTGAAAGATACTTTGGAGAAGTTATATTTCATTATTATCTTTCATGAAGAATTTGACAAGGAAGCTAATTTAGTGATGAAAAAATACACTCCTTATAGAAAGAAGATGGATGAAATTATTCATTTTGATTGGCCATCTAAAGAGGAGTATGAGAAATGGAAGGGGATATTCATGGATGGTTTGGATTAGTGAATTTAGAATGAAACACATATACTTGGTCAAGTATTGTACAAGTCTGGCCTTGGAGGTTACAATGTGTAAAGTATGTGTATCCTTGTTAAAAGTGCTATTGGTAAATATTGATAACTAATGTGGATGTTGAATGAAAATTTTGGTTTAATTCTCCTATCTTTGGAATTTTGTCATATTTCCAAGTAGGATGGATGCACTACAAAAACTTGAAGGATATTATTTTCAACAAGTGCCTTTTGGAAGGCAGGTTTTCTTCTTCACAAGCAAATGAAAATAATCTTTGTCTCATATGTATTCCCTCTAATTGACAATGTAAATATAACTGTAAAGGGAATATTGTCTTGTAGTGGTTCAATTAGAATGTGACATGTGTACTATTGGCTTGAAGCTTGTTTTTCTCCCTTTTTTCCATAAAAGGGAATTCAAGGCCATTAGTACAAGTCTTTTGTTGAATTTTGGAGTCGAATGATGTAATTGAAGAACACAGAGAAAATATGTTAGGAGTCCTTATCTAATGCTTTGAGTCAAATGGTAAGTTTTGTCAAATGTATGGTTTCTAAACATATCAAAATGGTAATGGAATTTTTTAGAGTCTGTAGTCTCTGCAATTTTAATCTGTACTCAAGTTATTAATGAAAATGTTGATCAAAGATCATTTCATTAATTGTCATCATTGTTAAGCTTTGGTATACACTATGATTTTAGCTCTGGTTCAAAGAATCAGTTAAAATGCTTAGATCTGATAATAAATTAATGTCCAGAACAATTGGATTTGATAAATAGTCTTAGGCTTTGATTATAAATGGGTGAATTGCAAATTAATTTCGCTAAGATCATTTTTGTTCAAGATTAAATGTACCTTGCATTTAAATTTATGTCTACTCCTAGCCCATGGATAATGGCACTAATCACAGTTATTATGAGCATCTTTTAGGATTCCGGTCACCCAACTTGAGAACATCATTTTAAATATTTTTTTATCAATCTTTGATTTGTTGTGGTTGGTGTTGTTGAATATTCTCAGTTGTATATGCATAATTCTTTCAAGGAATTTCTAATTTCTTGAAGGATTTCATCTTCTTAACCTTTGATGAGAATATATCTACTTAGTTATACAATGTATATGTCAATTGTTTAAGAGAGTCATATAATTTACATTGTGGGACCACCCTCCAAGGTTTTGTAGAGCTTGAAGTGCAGGAGATAAAGCAATTGGTGCTATATCTCGTTTATTGGCCACTTATCTTGTAGATATTGAGAATTGAGCTTGACAAACTCATAGGTGTCTGGTGAGATATGATTGGTTCATTGAAAACAACCAACAAAATGGTGACTCTACTAGGGACATAAGCTTTACAATTATTAGTTCTCTAGAATGCCTTATCATAGATCACTATGTTATATGGTGGTATTTAATTATAGATTCGGTCAAATTAAAGTGTATACTATGTTTAGCTCAAATATTTGTTGAGTATTTCACCAATGTTCTTGATAAGTTTCCTGTCCTTTTTTCATCAAAGCTCGTGTTCAAAATTCATGCAAATGCACATCATATGCATTAAAGTTTGTCTAAATTTCTAAGGATATGCTAAAATTTGTACAAAGCATAACAAAGTTGCTACTAATTACTCCTAATGAATTTGGGTGGTGACTCTGAAGTATCTACACTAGTGTGAGCTAGTATTTAAGGATATTAAAGAAGTAAGGAAGAAAATTATAAATAAATCAAATAAGTTGATAGATGCGAAGAAGATTTACTCACAAATGCAAGGAACACGAAGCCACATGAAGAAGCATCTAGAGAAAAAGTTGGAGGTTGAATTTTCCAAGACCAAGAATGCACATGGAAAATGGATAAAACCAAAGGACACTGAAAACTGTAATTCTACTCCTCATCTAGTCCCTGAATGTGATATTCATTCTAGCTCTAGTTTAGAATGTGAAAGGAATCTGCTAGATTTTAGTGATAAGACTTCTAATGAGTGAGGAGAGTTTTTTATGAATTCTATGGTAAATTAGAAATCCTCAAACCCAAGTGTGCAAGCCATGAAAAGGAGAGAGAAAGAATAGAAAGGGATAAAATACAAAAAGACAATGCTAGCGCTAGAAGTGCTAGAGATGAAGGACATTTAACCCCACATTCTCATCCTTACACCCCTATTCCTCCCAACCTGCTAACTGGAGATGAATATTCCCATAATATTGTTCCCCATCATGTTGAGATTGTAATAACATCAGATGGAGATTCTACTTTGCTAGATGAAGAAGAGGTTCTAAATTATATGCAACTACTCAATGAAAGAGCCTCCAGATGTAAAGAAAATAGAAAGAAGAGGGATGCAGAGAAGGAGAAAAGAATAAGGGATTCCATGATGCAGAGGGATATGTTAAGAAGGAAGGTTGAGGAGATGGAGGCATTAGACAAATTAGCAGCCGAATCTGACCAAAAATCTAATCCAGTTGTGCAAGAGGTTGTAGGAAAAGTTCATGTAGTTCCCTTAGTTGATAATACTGTCACAAATCCACAAACCAATACTATTGAAAAGAATTCTATCCTACATACTCATCCTCCCAAAAATACAAATTGTGAATCCCATAATGTTGATAAAGGAAAATAACCTATGGGAGAGAGAAAAGCAAATGAAGGAGTAAATATTAATGGTGGAGGTTCTTCTAAGAAAAATACATTGCAAGGCGATTCTATTCCATTGTTGGATAAATTAATGAAATAAAATGAAGAGTTGGATAGGAAGATGAAAGAGATGGAGTTACTTTCTATAAATAAAGAAATGAAGATGAAACTTGGTTTCCTGGAGTCCACATCAAAGGACCCTGTCCCTAAGACCCAAAGCCCTCAAGCCCACACATCATCCTCAAGTCCACATATAAATGAGAAGTCATCATTTAATGGCAACCCTTCTAGCTCTTCCTCATAGCCTAAAGACAAAGCTAGAACAATTCATTTCAGTGACCAACATGATTCCCTACATAGAAGGCCTAGAAACAATGATGATGGAAGAAGGGATCATGGTAGCCAAGATGAGGAAGAAGGACCTACTGGGAGGAGATTGCTGCACATTGATAGGTACAGGAAGCTATGGTTTGAAATCATCCTAGGATATCCAAATCTAGTCCCAAATAATGCTAGGAAACATGTACCCAAGTTTACTAGCAAAAATTCCCCCAATGGTGAAGACCATGTAAAGGATTTTCAGAGTTTTATAGAAGACATTGAATTGTGGGATGAGTATGTGGCTATGAAATAATTTATGCAATCTCTAACAAAGGATGCACATGATTGGTATATGATCTTGCCAGATGCAAGCATAGATTCCAAGGATTCATTCTTTTGAATCTTCAGAGAATAGTATGGAGACCAAACCGATCCATGGTTTAGGTTGAATGACTTTAATAATATTACAAAAGGGAATAATGAGATGGCTACTAAGTTTAATGTAAGGTTCCAAAAGGCAATGTATAAATTTCTTGAATTCTTACTTAAGGCCCAATGAAAGAGCATGTATAGTTGTGTATTGTAATGCATATGACTTGAAGATGGGTATGTGCAAGATCATCATGGAAAAAATAGGCCCTTAAGTGGCAAAAAATTAAGAAAAAACAGAGTTAAGAAACTTGACGTAAAAATCTTAATAAGTTATCTATATTATTTAAAAAATATGTAAGAATAGAATATGTAGCAAATTGAATGTAGTTTCTAAACTACTAGGTTTTTTTTTTAAATCCTATTTGGTGAAAATTTAAACTTTCAATGCAGAAAGACTTAAATTCAGGGAAAAAATAAGAAGTAGGTGTTTGTCTGACCACCCTAAACACAATAAAATGATAATATTTTTTTATAATATTTTAGATATAAGTAGAGGACTCATGTCCCAATGTGATGCATATTTTTTTGTAATTTTTTTCCAAGTAAATAATTAATTATGAATTTTTATTAAAACATTTAAAAAATATAAAAAATCGTATGTATGACCACCTTAACTTGGTAAAAACTTCATGAAATTCATTTTTGTTTGTAATCCTATAGTATGCAAAGCATAGAATGTGATGCATGTTTTGGATTCAATCAGGACTTTAGTAGTAATTCTAATAGAAAATGAATAATAAATATTTATTAAATTCAAAGTAAAGCATAATTTATATTGGTGGAAAGCTAGGAATATCTTTTAAAAACTATTTTTGTTTCATCAAATTTGGGTAAAAAAATAATCGTCAACAACATTCCCTACACATACCCATCATATCACCTTTTTTTGTCCCATCATGATCCTGCACATACCTAGATGTGTTATTTGCTCAAGGACAAGAATCCACAGTCCCTGAGGGAAGCCTACAAGATGGTGGTAAATATTGAAAACAATAGAAGGGAATTTGGTAAAGTTGAAATAAGGGATGACCCTAACCCTTTGAAGAACCCAAAGACTCAGAGTGAGAAGGCAATTAAAGTTGTAGTCCCTGATGAAAAAATACATTAGATCCTCAGTTTGGTACAAAAGGCAGCCAAGAATGATAATCCAATAAATAAAAACTGGCATAATGGGAATCCAATAAATAAAAATCAGAAGAATACCTAGGGTACACTGGACCCTTTACAAAAACACTCCACTAATATTGTTGAATATTTTCCTTGGTGTTTAGTATGCCAAATGCCCCATTCTTCATAGCAATGTGTTGTGGAAATGTCACTAGAAGGATCTCAAGATGATCCAATAAGGTCTGACCCTTTTCCAAATCAAGATGAAACGACAAATGTACTCATGACCAAATCAGACCTTGGTTGTGAAGAGTACTCCTCAGATGATGTTGATATTCAAAGGCAGGAGGAAACTTCTTATCACTAGCAAGTATTTATGGATGAAGAAGATGATAATGACTGTAAGGTTTATACTTTAGAGTCAAACAATTTTTCCTTGAGAAAGCCTACAAATGAGGAAATTGAGAGGTACACAATTGCACTAGCAGCCAAGGTGAGAAATGACATTATTTTGAGGAATCAAACCATAAGTGGTAATCAAGGTAGCCCTGGCAACATGTTTGTCAAAGAGAGAAGTGTAGCAAACAAAGGAACATAGGAAGAAAACAAGAAGGAAGATACAAAGACCAAGGAAGCCAAAGAGATGAGAATTTGGGCCAACAAGGGTACAAAAGTGAGAACTGATGGTGAAGTTGCTCATCAGGTTGAGAAGGCCAAAGATGTGAAGCCTAGTGCTGAGAAAGTCCAAGGCCAAGCTGAAAAAACAATTCCTATACAATTTTTACTCCCCAAATTACTGAATTATTCTCCAGTAGATATGTTTGAGGTACTATCTCAAGTCAGATTTACTGTCCCATTCCTTGGAATGATGAGGATAGATGAGAATAGCCACAAAACTGTTGCTTTCATTAATGGCATTTCTACTAGTGGGAAGGAAAAAGTAACACCTAATCAATTTGAAGCAAGAACAAGCCAAGAAAATAATGTTGAGTCTAAAGTTGTAATCAATGAAAATCAAGAAGTATACCTAGGAATCACCATTACTGCCAAACCAAACCAAGTCAACCCCTTTTATCTGAGCTTGATCATTGATGGTAAATTTCTTTGAAATTGTATGATAGACTTAGGATCCTCCAATAATGTAATGCCAATGAAAATCATGGAAGAGATGGGCTTAAAGGTCGAAAGAACATATGGAAAATGTTATGCCATGGACTCAAGGGAAGTCCCTGTCATAGGGGTAATCAATAGGGTTCCATATAGATTGGAAGCTCTCCCAGAGAAGGAGTTGTTTATGAGTATCATAGTGGTGGACATCCCACCCACCTATGGGATGCTATTGTCAAGGAACTGGAGTGCTTGCATGGGAGGTAGTATTAAGTGTGATCTATCATTTTCAACCTTTTCAATAGATCAAAATCATGTTAAGATTGTAAGAGAACCAAGGATCAACCACATGATTGAACATACTGGGGAGCTTGAAGAGCCAACAATAATCAACTTTTTAGACACTGTCATAGACACCTTTCAAGTGGAAGAGTTGAAGCAAGAAGAAGAAGAAGCTAAGCCTACATCAATTGTTAAAGAAGTCTTGGAAACACCACGGGAAGATGCTCTGTGGACTATGTACTTTCATGGAGCAAGTTCAATGGAAGGCTCAGGTGCAAGGGTTATTCTCATTTCTCCCCAAGGTAAAAATTTTAAGTACTCTTTCTTATTACTTTTTGCATGTACAAATAATATTACTGAGTATGAGGCTTTATTACTTGGTCTGAAGTTAGCTTCTAAACATGGCATAAAATTATTGAAAGTGTTGGGAGATTCTGAATTGGTAGTTTCTCAAGTTAGGACTAGATTTGTCACTAAGGAAAAGAGGCTGAGACAATATAGGAATGAGGTTTGGGATACTATTGAAGCCTTTTATTCCTTCAATATAGACTAGATAGAGAGAGGACAAAATGTTAGAGAAAATTTATTGGCTAATATTGTTGTCAAGTTGAATGATGTCACCTTTGATGGTGTCTCACAAATAGAAGTTTAGACTCGGCCTGCAGTACCTGACAACATTTGCAACTGGCAAGTATTTGATGAAAACAATGACATTTTGAAGTTATTGCATTGCATTAACTAGTATGAAATTCAAGAGATTGACTTTAACTCATATGTGGTGGAAGTTGATGGAAATGAGACATTATTTGGAAACAAGATAATTCAGTTGAAAAAAAATAAGATCCCTAAGGGACTAGTTGCACTAGAAAGGGTCTTTGATGGCCCAAATAAATCAAATGCATGCAAGCATCTACACATAAATAAGACCTAGAGGAGATAAATATAGGAACATAAAATGCTCCTAAAAAGGTGTATATAGGTAAAAAGATGAAACCCCATGTCAGGAATATGTTAATTGCTCTATTGAGAAAGTATATGCATGTGTTTGCATGGTCGTATGATGATTTAAAGGCATACAAAGAGGACATGTTACAACATGAAATACCTATAAAACCGGATACAAAACCTTTTAGGAAAAAATAGAGGCCAATTAATCCTACCTTATAGCCAAAGATGCAAGAGGAGCTTACAAAGTTGAGAGATGTTCGTATCATCAAACCTATTATACATTCATCATGGGTTTCAAACTTGGTCCTTGTTAGAAAGAAAAATGGTGATATCAGGCTATGTGTAGATTTCAAAAATCTCAATGTGGCATCTCTAAAGGACAACTACCCTCTACCTAACATGGAAGCTATGTTGTAGAAGGTCAAAAGGTGTGAGCTGCTCTCAATGATGGATGGATTCTTAGGGTATAATCAAGTCATGGTGAGAGATTCCGAACAATATAAAATGACTTTTACAACACCATGGGGGACCTATGTATATGTAAGGATGTCATTCGACCTAGTTAATACTGGTGCAACATTCCAAAGAGCCATGGATGTGGCCTTTGTAGATTTTATTGATCTCTTCCTGGCTGTATATATAGACACTTAAAAATGACCTAGGTCTGCAAGCTCTATTTTTACCACTTTCATCCTAGCATAATTATGACATTTGATTATGTCTTTGGTCCACATTCAACTATTGATTAAATAATTCATAATTATTTAATTAATTCATGTCCTTTTATTCTTCATGATTATTAAATAAATAAATTTTATTTATTTATTAAATATGTCATTAATTATCTAAGTCTTCCCCTAATTAAATAAATTTCTAAACTTATTTAATTACCCTTCTTCAGTCATTTCTTCCTAATTATTAAATAAATAAGTTTTATTTATTTATTTAATATGCCACTAATTGGCATAACTAAATGAATTGATTAATTTATTTAATTAATTAATCTTATCTACTAAATTAAATAATTATCTTTAATTATTTAATTGTCGAAATTAATATTCATCTCATTTTAAATAAATGAAATTATTTAAAATGTCATCACATTCTTAACTAACAGTCCATTTTTGTAAATAATCTGAAAATTGATTATTTATTCTTTCACAAAATCCATATTTTGAATTAATTTAATTCAAATTGGCAACTTTCCTCTAAAAATCAAGTAATCGGTCAGATTCTTGATTTTCCAAATCTGATCTTCAGTTCAACTCTTATCTTCTTGATTTTTGAAAATCTTTATTTTTGAATTAATTATCTCATTTATTCTCCACCACTGATTCAATTCTCTCAGATGAAATATCAATCACTCACTTAAAGATTTTACCCTAACCCTGATTAGGGATTATCAGATTTAATCTGGGCCTCTGATTTTAGGTCTCTGTCAAAAGTCAATCTTGTCTGTCCATTCAAAATGAAATTTTCTATAAAATGCTATTTTGTTCTCATTTTTAGATTACACACTTACACACTTAGGAATCTTACAAGCATCATAGCATTTATTGTATTATTCCACTTGGTCTTGGCATATTTAGGCATAGACATTTCAATCATATTGTCATAGGCATAGGAATTTTAGAAGAAAATCCTTCAAAGCTTGTGTAGGACTTCATCAAGGATTGCTCACATGTTCGATCTGAGGGCAACACAAATCCACAAGTTAGAAGGTGTAATGGAGATTAGCCTTGGAGAATGAAAACATTGGGTGAGATTGTTCTATTTTATGTGTTTTCGTTTATTTTTCCTTTGCACTTCATTATTTCTTTGGGTTTATGCTTTCAGTTCATTGGATAAACTAAACTTAAAAATAACCCTTAGATACATTGGTGAACCCGACTTTGTGCCTTTTTATTTTTTTCCATATGGTTTTGTCCATTTTCTGTCATTTTTGTAGGTACAGGTATGGAGCGACGCAGTTTTTTTTTTTTTTTTAAATCGTGACACATCTGATGCGTCATGACACATTCACACACCCAAACACCGCAATCACTCTGTCGTGCCACAATCGTAGTCTAGAAAGCAGCAGTTGAATTCTCGAGCCGCATTTGACATATAGAGCGATGCATTCGCTCTGTCGTGACGCATTTGGCTGGTAACATTTTCTGTTTATTTGCATTCAGTTTTTTTGTTGTTTTCTTTCTTCTTTTTATTCTGGTTCTTCTACATTTTTCCTAGTCAAGTTTTTGTGGTACTAATTTTTATTTGTAGCATTTGGCGGTTACTTTTCATGGGTCAAAGGAAAAATTTCAAACTCCTAACTTGTGGTCTTGCAAGTTCAAACGTCGAAGACTTAACACTAAAACATTATGCTTGTATTTTTCTTAGATTAGTACACACTTACTTTTAGTGCAATTAAAAAGAACAATGTCTTCTAATTTGCATGACTGTGTTTGCAAAATGGTAGGTGAGTATGCTCTCACCTTGTGAAAACTCGGTGATCAGAAAACTAGACCCATTTTTATATGTTATTACCCTCACGATTTATTAATCGAAGTATCCTCTCTCCTTGCGCTTTCGAGTGACCCTGGGTGTAAGAGAAATGGTTACTAACTCTAGAACTTGGGCCTATTTTGGTGGAAAAAAGTACTCACCCCAAGAAGACTCAGACTGGTAGCACCTTGACACCGAGGGACTTCCAGCCAGTATATAAAAGTGGATTCTTGGGGAAATCCCAAGAATCATGTGTGTGGTTCTGACGAGATGGATCTGAAAGGGGACTCTCGCCACATGGATCATGCGCTATGAACAGAATGTCTATATTAAAAAACTTTTGTCTTAGTTTTCAACTATTCTTTGGTCGTTGCTTGATATAGTGTAGGGTACAATATCATGCCCAAAGACACTCACTACTGATCTCCTTGAGTAGAGATAACAATTCTTGGGAAGTCATTACCCAAAGAATCTGAATTTGGTGTGCTTGAATGAAATTAATGAGCCATGGAGGGAGCCAATGCCACCAAAATTCTAAGCTATCCACTCTCGAGAAGGAAAGGTGTTTATCACCAATCCGGGGTATAAAGGTGGGTTGTATCAAGTATATAAACCCTTGGCCTATTAGCCTTTTAGGATTGTACTTGTCTTATGTGCGATTGCTTACATTCAAAACATTGTGCTTGTCAAGTGCTTTCTGCATTCATCACATTTACATTTCTGAACAAAACATTCAACATTAGACAAATGAAATTTTCCATCAAAAAAATGACAAGAAACTCAATTTTCACAAATTGTGTCGCATCTATTGCACCGCATTCGATTTTCTGAGACCCAATCACTCTGATAAACTGCATGACATTTTAAACACTGCATCTGTATGCGTTGCAATGCATATGAAACTTACAAAGTTGCATCTGCCAAACTAAGTCACATTTGTTAGTCCCTGAGCCGCATTCGCTCAAACTAAAATGCATTCGCAAAGCTGTGATGCATTCGAGACCTTAAACGATGCATTTTCCTGCCACAAGTAAAAACTTCATACAAAGTTAAATCTGAGTCCAAACCTTGTCAATATTTTGTCAAACACTATTTCCAAACCAACTTTGAAATTGCTCAAACTTTTGACCATTAGTTTGCATTCTTCACCATAGGTTTCACCCTTCATTTTTGTTAGTTGCATACATTAGGCATTAGCTTGTCCCTAGGTTTTACATCTCGCATAAGTTGGATTAGGAAAATATCAGCACAATTTGCAACATCATTGCTTTCGAAAATAGGTTCTCTTGGACTAAATTATCAATCCCTTTTTTAGTCATTGTCCCTTTTGTGAGATTTTCCAACTCAACAGTCTAGTTAGGAAAACTTACTAGTCATTTAGACCTTGTCATCTTGTCCTTTTCAACAAAGTCCTTTAGTAACCGAAATAAAAAAAAAGATTGAGCTTAGAATTGCTTAGGTATCCTTGTCTTAAATTGCATTATAAGTTTAGACATTGCATGTTTTATTCCCAAAAATCCAAATATATTATTCATCCTAGTCGTCATTTTGAACTTAGACCTTCCATAGTGTCATCCTTGCATTTAGTTGCCATTTTCATTTGAGCAATCTCATTTTATGGTGGAAACTAGACTCCAAAAACAACAACGACAAATGGAAAAATTTTGACAAGATCCCACTTCCACTATCAACAATCCCACATATGACCCAAATTGGAATTTTGATGATCCATTTGGCAATACAAACAATCAACCTCTCACAACAATACCTTCCTCATCAAACAGTCCATTTGAAACATTCTTGCATAAGGATGAATACAGTCAAATATTTGAGGAAAACCTAGAGGTAGCGGCACAAGATCCAGAGGCCTCTCAATTCGTCAAACAAATGGTCCTATATGACAGAGATAGATACTTAGCCATACTCTTGAGTCAAGGAGCTAAGTTACCACATGGATTCGACATCAACATGTTGAAAACAATGTGCATAACATGTCACTTAGTGGTCAACCTCCAAACACTACGAGCAATACTTTCTTTGACACTACAACGACAGTGCATGGTACCTCCAACATCCCACACACCTCCAACACAATAAATGCTACATCCATTGGAGGATCACAATCTGCCAAAGTGCCCACAATATCCACAACATTGTCACAATCGGCTGGAACCACCTTTGGCTCCATGGCAATGTGGGAAAATTACTCCAATCCTCTTTTTACCAATACGGTAAATGCGACGGGGGAAACATCAAGTCATACCAATCCCCCTTTGACAACTACATTAAATACCATGAGTACACCTTTGACATACCCTCTCATTGGTATCTCACAAAATCCTTTGGGTGGGGGTAAACAACATATTTATTCAAGGACAACAACAAAATGTGAACACGTAAACACTGTCAAATCCCATAAAATCCCAAGGACAACATTTGACCATCCCCCTTGTCCAAACCCAACAATTTGGACAAAGTAGTCAAAACACATAACCCATGACATCATTAACACATCACAATGTTCATGGTCACCATGTCCCCCAAATAACGACACAAATGGCTGGGGGACACATCCCAACTTATTCATCCCACATTCATACTCACCAACATACACCCAATCCAATTTTTCAACAACAACAACATGCCAATCCAAACACATCATACATGTCACAACAATCCATACTGCCACAATACACCAATATTCATGCACAACAAATGGGGACCTATGGTACAATGTATGTGACCACAAATGACCCTGTAATAGAGGCCTTACAAGAAAAAATGACCGGTCTAGAGAAAACTATCCAAAACATACACATATCAGGCAAGAAATCTGAAATATCATATGATCTAAACATATACCCATTCGACATGAGCTTATACATGCCACCATTTCCTCTGGGATATGTGTCACCCAATTTTACAAAATATAGAGGCAAAAAAAACCCCATTGAACATGTTCGCGAATTTGCTACCAATTGTATGGACGTCGCCTATGAACAAACATACTTGATGATAATTTTTTCTGGAAGTCTGGCGGGTCCTGCCCTGGAATGTTTTTCTACTCAAAAGGATATCCAAACATGGGATGAGCTTAAGCAAAAATTCATAAAAAATTACGCGTACAACATTGACATGGATACCTCTATCACTAGCTTGTGCAATCTCACACAAGAGGATTCTGGTGAGACATTCATCCCATTCTTTCAAAAATGGAGAAGTCTAGCTAGTCGGTGTCACATTGACATACCCGAAAGGGAAAAGGTGGACATGTTTGTTCAAACACTTCTGGGTCCCTTAAAATATGCATTGCAAGTGCATTGTTGCACAACCTTCACAGACCTAGTCGAAAAAGGGATCCAGATTGAGAAAGCCCTTATCGTAAAGGGAGAGCTAAGGTACAGTCCCAAAAACACAAATGCAAATCCTCCCATTGACAAGAATAAATACTGGGTCAAAAATAAACACGTTACAAATGACAGTGTTGTTGATGCCAAGACTGCAAACATTGTGGGTCCTATACTGGCCCTAAAAGGGGTTCAACAACAAAAAAAACCAACAACAACATTGAAACCCCCTACCAATGTCCCTTCAAACAACTAGAGCAGCCAAAATAATCAAGGACAATACCGTCAGATGAGACAATTTCCTACGGGTCGCACATACACTTCTTTGGGTGAACCCATTAAAGAAGTCCTCAAGAAATGCCTCCAGAATGGGGTCATCACACTTGAAGAACCCAAACCATATGACCCAAGACAATTTAAACCAACATGGTGGAATGATAATGCATTTTGCGATTATCATCGGGAAAAAGGACACAAAACCTCTAACTGTCGACAATTGAAAAACCTAGTACAAGATCTTATCGAAAGTTGTATCATTGAAGTAGGTGGATCATAATTCACCTCCAATTCAGATCATACTATCCATAAGAATCCACTGCAGGACATGGTTCTCATAATGCTTCCACTTCAGGTCCATAGATGAACAATAATCAAGCTAACTTCACCTGAGCAAAGTATGACTATTCTAGTGGACCAATTATAAATAATGTCTGAATTGCCGATGAATACATCAATACCATTACGGTCAAGAGAGTACCTTAGTGCAATTCTACTACTCATAGTGGAAAGGTCACCATAGCTGGTCTACCTCCCTCTAGACAACCCAAAATAACCATACCAAGCCCATGTGCTAAACAACCAAAACCTATCTTGACCAAAAAGCAGTGGCAACCCAAAACTTAGTTCAACCTTATTAACTAGCTGGGAAAGACTCCCGCACAAATTTCTATACTTGAGCTGCTTCATATCTCTCCCGTGCACAAGGATATAATGGATAAAACCTTACAAGAGTCATCAATCCCCAAGGAAATTGATGTCAATCAGTTTGAGACCATGGTGGGATACCTCACTACGTGTCACCACGTCACCTTTTCTAATCAAGACTACTCATCACCTAAGACCAAACACAACGATGCATTGCACATAGAAACTTTTGTCCACAAGCACAAAGTTAGATAGGTTTTAGTAGATGCAAGAGGAGGATTGAACATATACTCCCTCAAACTAGTTAAGGCTCTAGGATTCTCTGATGCATGCGTAGACCCGACAAAGAGTATAGTGATCAAAGCATATGATGACGAAGAATGCTCTTCACATGGCGCTATCTCTCTCCCTATCAGAGTGGGACCAGTCATTGTGGACACAACCTACCAGGTCTTGGATTTGGAATTACCATATAACATCTTGCTCAGATGTCCATGGATTCATGCCTTAAAATTCGTTCCATCCACATATCACCAATGCCTAAAGTTTCCATTTGACGACACGAAAATAACCATATATGGAGACCCTGACCCTTTCCAATATTGTACCAACCTAAGCGGTATTTCTGAAAACTGAGTGCCTATTAACCTAGAAGCACCTGGCTCCTTGTTATCCAAATACATTGACCCATCCACACTCACATCATCTTCCACATTTGCTCCATCCATGTCTTCCACCACACCACCACCTTCCGCAAACCCTAAGGTTGAATCCACTGTCAAGATCCAAGACCTTGACTGTGGGGAATTCAAACTGCACACAACATATAGCATCACAATGATACCCAAATCTTTGAAGGTCTATGGTCGGCCATGTTTTAGAATGGAACCCATAGAAATTTTCAAAGTTCCACCAAAAATAGTTTTCATCAAATGGGGAGACATGAGTAATGAGGATCTTGCTGATATCACATGATGGATTTATAAGGATACTGTCACACTACCCCCATTACCAGTTCAAAAATATGGCAAGGGTTATGAAATAATGAAGGCTAAGGGCTACGATTGTACTAGTGGCCTAGGTAGAAATAAAGTTGGATGAAGAGAGCCCATAGAACCTTTCCAAATTCCAAAGTATCTTGGATTAGGGTTTGGATCGCCCGATAATGATGATCGACGTACCATTGGACTTTCGAGTGAGCGAGTAAATGCTTCGAAAAGTGTCAAGACCACTAAGGAAACCCTCAATGAAACTGACTCCCAAGAGTGGGAATTTGGCTCAGAACAATCCTTAAGTGACTGTTGCCTCAATGATTTATTTTTTGAAATAGGGGAACTGACCTCTAAACAAATATTTTGGAAAATATTTAAAATTGATCAGGTACCAAATAGTCAAAGTCTCATTACCACTCCCCATGACATACAAGAACCACCATCTAAATCTCTTCAGTCCAATCCATTTGAAGTATCAGACGACATTGACAACCATGACTCTAAGTCCTTCACCCCTTATTTTAATAACGAATATGAGACTAGTGAAGGGGAATATTGGATAGAGTCTGATGTGGAGTTGGATGATGATAATATCATCTACAATATCATTGAATCCACCTGCATGCTTTCTGCATCCTCCCCTTAATTCACCAACACTGACGATGGCATTTCCTTAATTTATCCTCAGCTAGTCGATTGGGACCAACAAGGCCCACCTGTCCTAGATACATTTCAGAATGATGAGGAAATTGTAGAGTTTATGGGATTACGTGAGGCATACCCAGTGGTGATCACAAGTCAGGATTCACCATTGACTTAGATTGCACAGCATACTTTGGCGAGACTGCTCCATCCTCTAGTTGCAAAATTAAAAATAAAAATAAAATAAAAAATGAAATGGCTTTAGGTGAAAACCGAAAGGCACCTTCTAATGACAAAAAAGTAAAAACAAAGGATGTATCTATAGGTGAAAACCTCTCTGAGGCACCCAAAGATGGAGGACTAGACTTTCTTCCTGTACAACAAGAGAAATCGGCTATGCTTATAGAAGACACCATAGAGGATAACATATTAACTGCAGAAGATCCCAAAATGGTCCTCTTTGCTACATCATTTACTGAAGAAGAGAGGCCAAAATTTCATAAATTCTTTGCATAATGTAAAATCACCTTCACATGGTCCTATACTGACATGCCAGGATTAGACCTAGAACTAGTTCTGCACCATCTGCCACTATTGCCTAATGCCAAACTAGTCAAACAAAAGTTACGTAAAATGCACCCTCAAGTCGCTCTATTGGTCAAGGCTGAGTTGAAGAAACTTCTAGATGCTGGATTCATATGGTCTATTGAGTATGCTGAATGGATATCTAACCTAGTGCCAGTAACAAAGCCAAATGGGTTGATCCGTGTTTGTACAAATTTTAGAGACCTAAATAAAGCATGCCCAAAATATGACTTTCCTTTATCGAATATTGATATCATAGTTGACCTCACAACATGATATGAGATGTTGTCCCTCATGGATGGTTTCTCTAGCTATAATCAGATTTTCATTTCACCTGAAGACCAGCACAAAATGACATTTACTTTCCCATGGGGTACATACTGTTGGAATGTCATGCCATTCGGTCTCAAAAATGCAAGCGCCACATATCAAAGGGCTATGACCACAATCTTCCATGACATGATGAATAAAATAATGGAAGATTATGTAGATGACCTATTAGGTAAATCAGTAACAAGGAAAGATCATTTGAAGATGTTAGACACAATTTTCAAGAGACTGGAAGAATACAAAGTCTAACTAAATCCTAAGAAATGTGTCTTCGGTGTAACATTAGGTAAACTCTTGGGATACATAGTTTTTTGAAGAGGCATTGAGGTTGATCTAGCAAAAGTCAAAGCCATCATAGACATGCCTCCACCCAGAGGAATCAGTGAGCTCAGAACTCTACAAGGCAGGGTACAATCTATTCGGCGCTTCATAGCCCAATTGGTTGACAAGTGTCACCCATTCCAATATCTATTGCACAAGGGTATCCCCTTTGTGTGGATAGATAAATGTCAAGAAGCCTTTCAGAAAATCAAAGATTACCTACTGTCAATGCCAGTCCTCATGCCTCCCATTCATGAAAAACCATTGATCCTATATATCTCAGAAACTAATTCAGCACTGGGGGCATTACTAGCACAAAATGACCAAGAAGAAAAAGAAAAAGCTATATATTACATAATTCAGACATTGGTCAGGTATGAACTGAACTACACACCAATTGAATGAGCTTGCCTAGCCATGGTATTTGTAGTACAAAATCTAATACATTATGTGTTAATCCATCAAACACAACTAGTAGCAAAAATCAACCCCCTCCAATATTTGTTAAGTCGGGAAGCATTAACAGGATGTTTGGAAAAATGGGTTATGATTTTGAGCGAATATGACATTGAATATGTAGAAAGAAAGGCAATAAAAGGACAATTCATAGTAGACCAGCTAGCGGATGCACCTTTGCAAAGTGATCACCCATTAGTGGAAGATTTTCTAGATGAGTCGATATTCCATACGAAACCTAAGGCACCTTGGTGACTCTACTTTGATGGATCACACACAAATCGTGGCTCGGGGGCATCCTGTTCATCACCCCTCAAGGAGACTCCATTCCTAAGTTTTTCCACATTGCCTTCCCATGCACAAATAATGTGGTAGAATATGAGGCACTGGTTACAGGACTAAGAATGGCAATAAAATGGAAAATCAGAGCACTACATTTCTATGGGGATTCTCAGCTTGTCATCAACTAGGTTAATGATGAATATGACACAAAAGATGAGAATTTGATGCCCTACAAATGGATGGTTGATAGTTTCCAAATGTACTTTCATATGGTAACTTTTGAATAAGTTCCAAGAGCACAAAACAAGGCAGTAGATGCCATGGCTACAATAGGCTCTCTCCTTGACATACCAAGCAATCTGCCTTAGCTGGAATTCCTAATAGAACAATTGCTTGTCCCTACCTATGACATTCTGGAGTCAGAGATGGTCTGCAAACTTGTTGGTCCTGACTCTCCCTGGTACCAAGATATTTATGACTACCTTAAGTCTCAAACCCTTCCACCTAACCTGTCTAATAACCAGAGGAAGTCCTTTATCTGAAAATCCAAAAGGTATGCCATAGTCAGTGACACCCTTTACCATCGTAGCTTTGACGACACCCTCCTTAGATGTCTCGACACCAATGAAGCACGTAAAACCTTACGCAAAGTACATGAAAATATATGCGGATATCATTTGAGTGGTCCTACTCTAGCCAAGAAAGTAATGAGACTTGGGTACTATTGGCCTACCGTAGAAGAGGATGCAATAGAATATGTCAGGACTTGTCACAAATGCCAGATTCACAGTGATCTAATCAATGCTCCAGCATAGGAACTTCAGCTGATCACCTCTCCTTGGCCCTTCGGTCAATGGGGGCTCAACCTCATTGGTAAGATCCATCCAACCTCATCCAATGGCCACAAATTCATCATCACCGCCACTAAGTATTTTATGAAGTGGATCGAAGCCATCCCTCTGACATACATAACTAACAAGCAAATATCTAAGTTCATTCTTAACTACATCATTTGTCGGTATGGCCTTCCACAATCCATCATCACTGACAACGGATGTCCATTCAAAAACCAAGATGTTCATGAGTTATGTGAGCGATTTCACATGCAACACCATTTTTCATCTTCGTATTACGCACAAGGAAATGGTCAAGCTGAGGCATCAAATAAAACTATTGTTAAAATCCTCAAAAAGAATGTCAATGACGTTGGTCGTGACTGGCATATACAACTCAACCTTGCTTTGTGGGCTTACCACACTAGCATTCATACGCCTACATGAGCCGCTCCATTTTCCCTGGTCTTTGGTCCTGAGGCCATCTTGCCCATTGAGGTTGAAATTCCTTCGTTACGAGTCTCCCTAAAGGGTTTAACTGATGAAGAGGAGTATAGACAATCGTCCCTGCATGAGCTAAAGATGCTAGAGGAAAGAAGGAAAAATTCCCTAAACCATCTACAAGCATATCAGAACCATCTTTGTCATAGCTACAATAAGAAAGTTATGGTCAGGAAATTTTACATTGGTGACCTAGTTCTCATGTAGAACCCTAAGAACTAGGCTGATAGAGAAAAGCCGAGAAAATTTGAACCAAACTGGTTGGGTCCTTACATCATCATATCTTCTTTTGGTTTTGGAGCCTATCAGCTGGCAACTCCAGATGGGGAAAAACTGACAAAGCCTATCAATAGTTTACATCTCCAAAATTCCTACGCATAGCATCAGGAGATCGAGCTGAAAACCGTAAAATACAAAAAAATTGAAAAATGATAAAAAAATTGTTGCCTTGATGAAAACTTAGCAAACAAGCCTCCTGGCAACACTAAAAAAAGAAAAACAAGAAAAATGACAAAAATAGTAAAGAAAAATGATTCATCCAACAGTGAAAACCTGGCAAATAGGTGCTTTGGATAAGTACCATGGTGAAAACCTGGCAAACAGGCACCATGCGTAATCAATCATTTCTCTACCGTCTAATGTCACTTTGTCTGCTGTGGTCTAGGATGAAATGCATTTGTTGTCACCACCACTCTTCCTTTCATGGTTAATAACGGTTGACATCAAGTCCTAACGACTGTCCATCTAGTACACCGGCAACATCCCTTTCATGTCCCTTAAAATTGGCTAAGTCTTGGACCTGATTGGGGGAAAAAAATTTATCATGTAACTGCAGTGGATGTCACACATGGTTTTGAAAATTGGCAAAAAGTCCTGAAAAAAGATTAAAAAATCACAAAAATTCCAAAAAAAAGACCAAAAACATCACAAAAAGTCCTAAAAAAGACAAAAACATGACAAAAAGTCCTAAAAAAAGACAAAAACATGACAAAAAGTCCTGAAAAAAGACAAAAACATCACAAAAAGTCCTGAAAAAAGACAAAAACATCACAAAAAGTCCTTAAAAAAGACAAAAACATCACAAAAAGTTCTAAGAAAAAGACCAAAAACATTGCAAAATGTCTTGAAGAAAGACCTAAAAATTGAAAAATGTCCTAAAGAAAACCACAACCAAATGTCAAACATAGAGTCCTCTCTTCTCAAATTTGTCATGACAATCAGTCAAGTCTTTGTTGTCTGTCTGAACTACGTTGTCTGTGCGCATTTGCTACATAGGCAAGACTCATACTTGAGTCCCCAAGACATTAGATAGTCCTTTTAGGTTTGTCAAAATAAAATCATGGCACAATCTGTGGTCATCACAACAAAGTCATTGGTCCTGTCGAACTACGAGGTCTCTAAGTGTATGATGTAGGCAAGGCTATCAGTCTATTAGGGTTCATGGCACTACACTAGCACACATGTCAAAATGTCTTAAATACAAAGCGAATCATTCCCAAATGGGTAAACTCCTAAAAAATATTATGGCAATCACTTATTTCAATATGACAATCTCATCAGCAGGTCAATCATATCATCATGACAATACCACCATATAGTCAAACATAGGTCAAACTCGGTCAAAACAAGACAAATCATCATACCCTGTCAAGTTGTCAACTCTTGGTTAGCCTTCAGATGTGTCCTTCTGAAAGATAACCTCTGTCATTCATGCCTTAAGATGTGTCCTTCCCAGGCATCGTCACTATCATCCAACATTTTGAGGGATCCTTTTGACATCTAAGGATCACTCCTCTTAACATTAGTATTCTTCAGATGTGTCCTTCTGAAGAACAAACTCTGTCATTTATGCCTTAGGATGTGTCCTTCCTAGGCATCGTCATCATTTTTGAGGGACCCCTTTTGACTTTTAGGGATCAAATCCTCTCGACGTCAACATTATTAAGGATGTTTCCTTCTTGAATTTGGCAATTTTTGACATTTTTCATTTGGGGCATCATCAAAACTTTGACACTCTAGCATCTCATCATCATCAAACCTGACATTTTGAAATTAAAACAATGGATATCTAGAAGCAGTTGGAAAACACTTGGCACTTGGCACTTGTCTTTTGGATTTTTATCATGTTATTAATTTTTTAGCGAGATCCCAATAATAGGATTTAGAGAAGCAGTGACGTATCATAACGGTTGACACACATGATTACTAGTTTCTTAGTGAGGTCCTGATTCGGGGATTTAGAAAAACAATGACATATCATGATAAGGGATCTATTTTATATTTTGGCAATCATGTTGCTAGTTTCTCAAGGATGTCCTAGAAACAAGATTTAGAGAAGCAACGACATTGCATGAATTGTCCTTGTCCTTTTCTTCTTGTGGTTGATTATGACAAAAAGACTGGGGCAATCACGCTCTGGTTTGAGTCATGATAATCCTTGTCTGTGACTGCTTGTTTTATGTGATGGTACGACCTTGCACACCTTGATCTATGTCATATCATGGTGTTTGTTGGCCATTACAATAGTCTGTCAAATGATGATTAAGAGAAATAAATATTAAAGTCCTATGGTAAAGTTTTGAAGGATTTGGTCTAGGAACTAACATGCATCTCCTTCGGTCCGATCATATTCTCTCATCAGTCTAGTCATCTTCTCTCGTCCATCTCACGATGATATCCTGCCACATACAAAGACATAAGTACATAAACGATCATATAACATTGCATTAGGTCCATACATACAACATACATAGTATTAAATCATATACATAATCAGAAACATTGCATTAACATAATCATCAACATTGCATCCATTTAATAAATACATTATGCATATCATTATCATCATCATCACATATAAGTAAGCATTGCATCATCATGGCATCATAATCATAAGTAAGCATCATAGGACATACATGATACATCATAAATCAACATCATACATCACATATATCATAATGCATAAATAAAAGAACATCACATAGCACACATGTAGGCCACATCAAAACTGCATCATCATATAATATCATCTCAAAAATGTACAATGTCATAAGATAAAGTCAAGAGATATTCCAAAAATGGAGCTTGCAGGCTCAATAGTCTATATAGAATGTGTGATAGTAACAAACATGCCCCTAGGGTAGACTCTCATCATCCCCTCGTGGCGAAGAGTGTGGTGGCTGGAGCTCTATGACTGGCACTGAAATGATAGGCAGACTAGTTGCAGCCTCTGCCTGTGCAACCAATGGAATTGACACTGACGACATCATCTCCACGGTCATAGACACTTGTGATATCACTGTGGCTTGACTCTGAGAGGTAGAAGGATCTGCCACTGGAGATTGCCTCTGTACTGACCTCTACACTAAACCAGTAGACCTGTGACTATGGCTCGAATGGTGACTCAAGGCATGCCTACGTGAGTGGTGGGACCTATGCCCTGATGTGTGCCCTGAGGAAGTGGATCCTCCTTGTGACTCCGGCTGCCACTGACACTCCCTGATATGTGTCCACTGCCTGTCCTCATCTGTGAGCCTAAAAGTGTTGGATCTAGTCGCTCAGGAGGCACCTCCTGCTCATATAAAGTCCTATACTATCCTAGTCTCATGCTAACCCTAGCCAACTCGTGAGCAATATCCCCAGAAGGACCTATGCATAACGCTGCAAACTTGACACACCACTAAGTTGAGTCCTGTTGATGGATCACTACCTAATCCCGCTCTACCCAAGCCACCTCTAACTCTAACTGCAGTGCTCTGACCTGTGCCATGCTCTGATCCAGTCTCCTACGTAAATCAGCCACCCTCTAATCTATCATGGCATCCTAGGGAAATCTCAAAGAAGATGGTATCTCCTCCTTTCCCTCCACCATTTGACATCTGAGGAGTCTCTCGGCCTCATCCATGGCATCATCCTTATCATTGTCATTCTTTGCCACATCCTCTCCACTAACTCCCTCATCTCAAGGCACATCCTCCTCCTATCCAACCTCCACCACCTCTACATCCTCCTCCTGTCTGGCCTCCACCTCAGCCACATCCTCCTCCCATCTCTCCACATCCACCTCCACCTCGGCCACATCCTCCTCTCTCTCCCCCTCCTTGGCCACCTCGGTGATAGCATCTAATGCTACCCTTGCCACATGTGGGCACACCCTCTGGCCCTGTCCTTGACCATCTCTCCTCTACCTCCGTCCATCTTCTCCATCATCTTTGTCATCTCCGTCATCTCCACCCTGGCCTCTGTCTCTACCCCATCCATGCCTCTATCTCAACCTCCATCTCTCCCTTGCCTCTATCTCTGCCTCCGTCTCTCCCCTGGCGTTTTCCCCTGTCACCGTCCCTACCTCCCTGCCTGGCTCTTGGCACACGAGGTATCACTGACCGTTTGTCCACAGGTGTTGGCCCATCAAGATCTATCAATGGCATTGGTCTATGCACCTACCACCATAGATCATAATCTACTGTGGTCCCGGGATTGGCAATCCCACCTCTCCATCCCCATGGTTGGGCTCCTATCCCATCAATTTGCTGCTCTACAAATGCTACTAGTATGGTTGGGCCCCAACCATACTCTCTAGAAGACCGTGTGTACTCAGTTGTCCCTCCAGGTACACCTTGCTACTCTCTAAACTGCCTAAGGACACACTGCAGAAAATACATCTCGATGATCAATTGGCTCTACACAATCCTGCCAATCAAATACCAATACTATCGGCATAGGTTCAAATGGTCCACCTCATCGTCCCACTGCTCGCAATCTCTGTATGGTCACCAAATAAAGGACACCATTGTGTCAATCCGATGCGCCACCAACCTGTCTCACCCATCCTGGTCTGTTATAAAGCACCAGCATAATAATAGGCGTAAGGCATCCCCTCGGCCAACTGTGGTCTCTGAATCAGCGAATGAAATATGGCTATGTGCTCCCAAGCCCAAATCATCATCCGGGTGGTCCCGCAAGAGATATTCTTTGCCCTCTGGTCATGTCTCATCCCAACCAAGATGTCTCCCTAGCCAATAAGGAATCCATGTTCACGACAGTCAGGAATCAGTATCCTACCAATAAGTGTCACCAAGAAAGCATCAAAACAAGCATAGTGCTCCGCCATGAACTCCCATCAGATCTTGTATCCCTGGATGCTGAGTCCTATACCCTCATCTTAGTAATATGCCCTGAAAGTCTGCTTGCCATGGTGAGGGTTGTAGATGATCCACTCTCCTTAGATTGACACCCATAGAATATGATACACATTCTCTAGTGTGATGGTTGCCTCAACTGTCAATAGGTGGAAGGAACAGGTCTCAGAATGCCAATGCTCACATAACGTAGTCAACAGTCCCCTATTTTCCTGAATGGCGGGCATATAGGTGACATAGTACAAACCCAAGGCCATAAATCATCATTGCTCTCATGGGCTCAGCTGATCAGTAAACCTGAAGGTTGTCACTCTGTTCTCTCGTGTGTATATCATGGCAAGCTACCTCTGTACAAAGCCAAACAACGTGTCAGTACCTTCTACACAACTATCAATATTATCAAAAGCATTTAAGGTTTCACAAACATCAAAATCAGCCCTAGTCAAAGTCAAAGTCAAATGTGTCACGTTTGACTGCAAATGCGTCGTAAAACATTGAATACGTCGTTTCATACTTCAAATGCATCGCAACATAACAATTGTGTTGTTTGGTTGCTCAAATGCATCGCATCAGAGCATTTGTGTCTTGAAATTTGAAACTTGCATCATTCCACTCGAATGCATCGCTTAAACAGGCAAGTGCATTGCAAAAAGATGAATGCAGTATTCCAACCTTCAAATGCGACTCAAAAAGGTGAATGCGTCACAATTTTTGGCAAATGTGGCGCAAAACCTTGGTCTCCCCTAATTTACCATTGCACTTGCATCACGACGCATCAAATTTGATGAACACAAAGTCAAATTCGGCTTATGTGAACGCATATGCATCGTATCACATTTGTTATTCATCCTAGAAACCTACTTTTGGCACACAAAACGAAAAAATTACAAAGGAAGATAGGGGTACATACCACTGGCTCTGAGCTCTCAAGCTGCTTGAAAGTCTAGATGATCTCGACGTGATGCTCTATCACTGGAATCACCATCCTCGCTGCACTCCTTTTCGCTTTGCACTCTTGAAATTTGCAATGTAAATAGTAAGAATCAATTGACTTTTACCCCTTTGTCAACCTATTTATAAAGTCAAAATGACATTTGTCAACTAGGTTGTTACTAGAGTCTCATTTGACCAACTTTGACCACCCTGTTGACTGCCTCAAACATGTCAGAACCCGAAACCTTTTGCGCCATAGTTTTTCTAGTCATCAAATTGACTAATCGGGACCCCTTACAATTTTTTTCTACCGCTGACCCAAAATTTGAAAAATTTCCCCAAGGGGCATTGATACTCTACACCATCACTGGGCCATGGCTTTGACTTATTTTCTTCGTCACAATGCGACATGCTACATTATGACAAAGAGGGGCAAAATGTAGATACTTAAAAATGACCTAAGCCCGCAAGCTTTATTTTTACCACTTTCGTCCTACCATAATTATGGCATTTAATTATGTCTTTTGTCCACATTCGACTATTGATTAAATAATTCATAATTATTTAATTAATTCATGTCCTTTTATTCTTCATGATTATTAAATAAATAAATTTTATCTATTTATTAAATATGTCATTAATTATCTAAGTCTTCCCCTAATTCAATAAATTTCTAAACTTATTGAATTACCCTCCTTCAGTCATTTCTTCCTGATTATTAAATAAATAAGTTCTATTGATTTATTTTATATGTCACTAATTGGCATAATTAAATGAATTGATTAATTTATTTAATTAATTAATCTTATCTACTAAATTAAATAATTATCTTTAATTATTTAATTGTTGAAATTAATATTCATCTCATTTTAAATAAATGAAATTATTTAAAATGTCATCACATTCTTAACTGACAGTCCATTTTGGTAAATAATTTGAAAATTGATTATTTATTATTTCACAAAATCCATATTTTGAATTAATTTAATTCAAATTGGCAACTTTCCTCTAAAAATCAAGTAATCAGGCAGATTCTTGATTTTCCAAGTCTGATCTTCAGTTCAACTCTTATCTTCTTGATTTTTGAAAATCTTTATTTTCGAATTAATTATCTCATTTATTCTCCACTGCCGATTCGATTCTCTCATATGAAATCTCGATCACTCACTTAAGGATTTTACCCTAACCTTGATTAGGGATTATCAGATTTAATCTGGGCCTCTAATTTTAGGTCTCTGTCAAAATTCAATCTCGTCCGTCCATTCAAAATGGAATTTTCTATAAAATGTTATTTTGTTCTCATTTTTAGATTACACACTGACACACTTAGGCATTTTATAGGCATCATAGCATTTATTGTATTATTCCACTTAGTCTTGGCATATTTAGGCATAGACATTTCAATCATATTGTCATAAGCAGAGGCATTTTAGAAGAAAATACTTCAAAGCTTGTGTAGGACTTCGTCAAGGATTGCTTGCATGTTCGATCTGAGGGCAACGCAAATCCGCAAGTTAGAAGGTGTAATGGAGATCAGCCATGGAGAATGAAAACATTGGGTGAGATTGTTCTATTTTATGTGTTTTCGTTTATTATTCCTTTGCACTTCATTATTTCTTTCGGTTTATGCTTTCAATTCATTGGATAAACTAAACTTAAAAATAACCCTTAGATATAGTATATTAAGATGATTTGACTACTCACAACAAGGAGGAAGATCATTGTTCCCATTTGGAGAATTTTTTTATCAGAGCTTTAGAGTTTGGGATTTCTTTGAATCCCAATAAGTGTTCTTTTGGAGTAAAAAAAATTAAGTTGGCGGGGCATATTGTTTCAAAAGATGGGGTTAGAATTGACCCTGAATGAGTAGCGACTATAGATAAAATTGCACAACCTAGAAATGTGAAAGGAATTCAATCCTTTTTTGGAAAAATTAACTTTGTAAGAAGGTTTGTTACCAATTTTTCTGAAATTGTTTGACCCATATCTAAAATGTTGAAGAAAGGAGAGAATGTATCTTGGAAAAAAGAACCTGCTAAGTCTTTCTAGGCCATAAAGGATGCAATCAGAGAGGCACATGTCCTTAAATCTTATGATTATACCAAACCATTTCAACTTTTCACCTTTGCTTCATTTCAAACAATGGAAAGGGTGTTGCTACAAAAGAATGATGAGGGCTTTGAGCTATCGATTGCTTTCTTTAGAAAGTCTTTGTAGGTAGTTGAGCTCAAAGATGATGCCATAGAGAAGGAAGCTTATTCCTTGGTAAAGGTTGTAAAGAATTTTAGACCCTACTTGATTGGGGCAACTATTGTATCTTATGTTCCAAGTGTAGTAGTTAAGGACATTTTCACTCAGAAGGAGACTATAGGCCAAAGGTGCAGGTGGAATAATAGGATCCAGGAGTTCAACATCGACCTACAAATCATGAAATTGGTAAGGGGTCAAGTTCTAGCCAAGTTGATGGATGAGACCAACTTGGAGGAAAATCAAATCAATCAAGTTGAACATGAGAATGTTTCCCCCATATGTGATATGCAAACTTGTGGATGGTACCGAAGGATTGTAGAGTAACTGTAGACCATGCAATACCTTCAAGGCATGCCTAACAATGAAAAGAGAACTTTAAAACTATAGGAAATTAAGTATGTTATCATTGATGGTGAAATTTGGTGGAGAAGCCTTGAGGGTGTGCTTCTCAGATGTGTGGATGGTGACCAAGTAGAAGATCTGCTAATTGAAATGCATAAGGGAGTTTATGGAGGTCACTACATGGCAAAGACTATGACATATAAGATATTGAGAGTAGGTTTTTCGTGGCCAATGGTGTTCAAAGATGCGCATAGATTTGTGAAGAAATGTGATGCTTTCTAGATATTCATTAGAAAACTAAAGTTTTTAGGAAACTTACCACTTAGGTTAGTCTCGGCACTAGATCCCTTCTAATAGTGGGATATTGACTTTATTGGGGAAATTTTGGTGAATTCCAATGGAGGACATGCCTCGATTCTAGTTGCAACTGATTATTTTACAAAGTGGGTTGAAGCTATTCCTACCAGAAGAGCAACCAGTAAAGTTGTCATTGATTTCTTGATGAATAATATTCTAAGTAGGTTTGGTGTTCCTAAAAGGATTGTTTTTGATAATGCTATGTGCTTTAGGTTCGAGGAATTTATTGATTTTTGTAACTAGCATAGCATAAATGTATCCTATTCATCCCCATACCATACCCAAGGGAATGAGAAAGTTGAGTCCAGCAAGAAAATCCTTATGAAGATTATCAAGAGGGTGTTGGAGAAGAATAAGAAGGCCTGAGACTCAAAATTACAACTAGCATTATGGGCTGACATGACCATAGTAAAGAAAGTTATTGGACAATTCCCTTTCAATTTGGTATATGGGGTGGAAGCAAGGATACCACACAATAATTTGATGAAAATATATAAATTTTTTTAGGAATATGATGAGGATATATGTGATGAGATGTAACATTGGATGGATGAGCTAATTTAGCATGATGAGATGAGATGAGAAGATCATAAAAGAAATGAGAGGTTGCAATTCCAAGTCAAACAATTGTATGAAAAAAAGGCCATTCAAAGGAATTTTGAAGTAGGGTGTATGGTTTTGATGTGGAATGCAATATTGGATGACAAAGGAAAGCATGGGAAGTTTGATCCCCTATGGCTTGGGCCTTATCTAATTGTAGACACTCATGGGAAAGATTCTTACTTTTTGCAATCACTAACAGATGAATTTTTGGAACTGCCAATACATATGCATTTCTTGAAGCTCTATTTCTCTTAAAATAGGTTATATTTCCATGTACATTGTATATTTTTGTGAATTTTGTACATAGGTATGGTTTTTTTATTTTCTATTGCACCTGCTTTCCTTGTTTGGGCAAGCTCCTAGTCTTTTTTTTGAGTTCTTCTGTGTTGGTCTGCTTCACTAGAAGATCTGTTTCTTGCCATACCCACCAGGGGTATGAGTCCCTGAGCATGAGACACTAATGGAGCTCCTAAAAAATTTGAGATTTTGAGCTCATTCTTTGCTTGGAAATGGAATGTCACATGTATGTCCACTGGTAAGGTCTAGGGTTTTAGCTCTTCATGATCCTTGTTTTCATAATTCTTCATGTGTTAATCCTTCAACATTTTAATTTTGGGTTGACTTACTCTACCTATTCATCAGTTATTCAAGTTATATCTTAGGCCATCACAAACATCCTTTCAATGGCACATTTCACTTAAGTGTGTCGGTCAACTGATTTTGTCACCATCTTAAATAATTTCTAAGTCGGGTTGAAAATTGTATAAAGTTGCTTTTATAAAGTGTCCACCTTAAGGGTCAAAACCTACCAGCCTAGTGTTGGCTCCATTTTAAAAACTAACCTTTTCGACATGTGTAGGAAATACCATATATCTAATTTGAAGACAGGATCCTGGCTCTCTATTGCACACCACACAGGACCTACAGAGTTCCTTCAAGAAGATGTGTGAGGTCTGTGATTGTGTGACATGTGTGCTCCCTATGGTGGGGTCTAGTTTGTTTGCATTATGTCTGATGTCTAGTACTTCCAAGGTCAACGGTTCAAGAGCAATAGCAAGGAAAAATCTTAGTCATCTATCAAACACCTCGCAACATTAATATAATGCTTGTTGGGAGACATGCAAGGTTTGTGAAAGAACAACATGTGTACTATTCCATCTAATGGAAAAAGGAAGTGGAGCCCATGAAAAGAGATGACAGGGTTTCCAATCAACACTCTCCTATTCGCTGACAAGTTAGAAAAGTATCATGAAGTAAATTCAAATTTTGTTGAAAGAATTTGAGTCACTCATGGTGCCACGTCAGAATGAAATTAATGGCTGCTATTTAAAATTGAGCATGCAGGAATTTGAGCCATTTTTCTTTGCGCGAGCGAGCAGTAATGGTTGAAAGGACACAAGAAGTTATTGAAATTGGGTCATGAAATATGCAAAAAATTGATTTCCTCACATTATTGAAGGCTACAAATTGGTGTAGAGCAACCTAAAAGTTGATAAAAGTGTTCGATTTGGAGCATGCACAAGTTAGGGTTCCTTAAAAAAAAAAAAAAACCATGAGTATAGCTAAAAATGAACTCTATTCTTTATTTGAAATATCATGAGTTAGAGTTGGATTGAGATTGTTTTCTTCCAATTGCTTTAACTTGCATGTTTTAATTGATTTGTTGTGTTAAAAGTTGTGTATAAAATTGTTCCCCTTGGCCAATATTTTCCAAGTTTGCATCTTGTATTTGTACCCTAAGCTACTTTGTAAGGGAATAAGGTTTTGAGCTTTTTTCTGTTAGAACCCTATACCAACTCAAACCTACCTGAATATCCATGACCCCCAAAGCACAAAAGCCTCAATCTAAAACCCCAGCTAGGTTTCTCTCTGATGATATCGTTGACCAGTTGAAACCCTCAACTAATAAGAAGAGCAATGGAGCAAGGATGTACAATGGTCCTAAAGTTTATGAAGGGTTATAGGATAGGCAAGATTGGATCAAAGATGCCAAACTGCCTTATACTAGTTGGAAAATTTTTAGAAATTAGTTTGGGAATAGGAATTGTGAATATCCCATTTTCCATACCTAGAGATATGACATAGGAAAGCTAGTAGTCCCAAATGTATATGTAGATGAGGATTTGCTAAAAAATATCGTAGCTAGATATGATCATGTGTCTATAATTGTAAGGGCTTGTAATGGTACTAAAGTTGTCAGGATTACCAAGGAAGAGATTGTAGAATTTTTCAAACTACATGAATGGAGCCAGGATATGATTCCCATTGACCTTGAGACTTTCAAAAAGGAATATGAGAACACCAAAGTTGTGTTACGAACTACATTATTGCCTATGCACTATGCTTCTACTAGATTGGGAAGAATAGGAAGCAGATTAAGATTGGAAAAGACGAGAAAGAACCTTTCCCATTGAATTATTTTACCCATTACTTTACATAAAATGTTTGGTGTTTGTATCAGATTATTGACTTTGATGCACTTGAGACAATACCCATTGAATATCTATACATTACTGGCCATATTTAGTATGCAACTTTTAATGTGTTTTATGATTATGCCACTTACCTAGTAGAGAACATGCATAAGCACCTAGTTCATCTCAAGGGAAGAAAGCATTGGGTAAAATTTTGGTGGTATTCTCTTTTAATGAAAATGATTTTGTATAAGTGAGAGAAGTATTTTGGTGAAGATATGTCCTCAAAGAAGGTGGACGATAATGATGAGCTACATGTCCAATGTTGGATCCAAATTCTGGATATGGATGACCAGAAGTATGATTATGTGGTCTATCATAATGTCTTTGCATCTAAGCTTAGGAGGATATTGGTTTTTGATATGCCAAGGATCCCAAAAGAGATTCATGACTTTCTAAGACCTATGGAGAGGAGGCCTAAAATGAATATAACTCATAATTGGGGAGATATCATTGCATACCCAGATAGAACTATATTCAGCATATATGGTAATTTCTCCTATCCTTTTGTGTTTCCAAGGGATGTACCTCTTAGGATGGGATTCATAGAAGATGAGACAGTTGGCCGGAACCCAGGAGTGTCATTTGCCAGAAAGTGAGAAGGGTTCATTCTTCACTGAGTACACTGTATTTGCATATTTTGTGTTGATTAAATGAAAATGGAATTCTTTGATGGAAGTCCTCAAGCCCTACAAATTAGTGTCATCTCACCCTAGAAAGCATGACCCAAAAAGATTCGCCCATGAAGTAAAATCAAAGAGGTCATTGGGGGTGTTTGTTCACAACTTCTACTACCCCAAGGATGTTATCAAAAACATTCTTGATTTCCAATTGCAGGATGAAATAAATGTACCTTGCTTATGACAAGAAGTATGTATTGCAAACTTTGAAAATGTTGTGGGTGTGTTGAGAAGAGAAGAGATTGTCAAAGAAAAGGGAAAATCTATGGAAATAGAAGAAGGACCATTTGTGCCATTGGAGGAAAGGCATTCCTACCATCCACCAAAGAATTTTAGGGTGCATACTAGGAAGAATGAGATAATTAAGGAGCGGGTAGAACCAACCCTTGTTGTATCAAAGGATTCAAGGCCAACTTCTCCAACTAGACCAACTTCATTGCCTCCTAAGTGCTTTGCTCCTATTATATAATTGATGTTGACTCCCCTCTAAGATGTCCTCCTTCCTCAAAGCAACCACCATTTAAGAAACAAAGGCTTGAAACAAGCATGGTAGTTGATTATCCTAACAGTGATGTAGATGATATTGTAATAACCTTTGAAGTATACATCAAAGGATTCCTTCTCCTCTAAGAGAAGTTGCATCAAAATTTAAGACAAGTATCTTGAGATTGAGAAAATCCTAATTAAGTGGTGTAAGTGATATCAATGACATGAGAAAGGAAGATTGCAAATATTTTGTGGAGGATGACTCATTTATTGAAACACCAACTTTTAGGGATTTTATATGGAGAGCAAAGGTTGGAGAGTATGTAGAGAAGGTTGCTATTGAAATAAGTATACATATTGAGTTGCCCGAAGACATTTTTCAAGCTAATGTGAGGCAAGAGACATGAGAAAACAATTTAAGAATATTACACCTAAGCAAGGAAGAGAACTTGTACGAAAAAGTGGTGTATTATTATTGTCTGAATGGGATATTGTTGATGTCGTATTGGATACAATAAGGAGGGATAATAAACAAATATTTGAAACTAAAGAAGAAGCCAGGTTGGCACTTCAAGGATCTACATTCAACCATTAATGGGATGTTGTAGCAATATTTTTAATGTCTCTCAGTTCAAGGAAAACCAAATTTACAAAGGTATTAGACTTTAGAGGCAACCTGATTGTAAAAAGAGTTGCAGATACTCCAGCATTAGAAGCTACTGATATGATCATAAATGCTGCTAGATTTACAAAAGAAATAATTGAGCACCTCACTAATGATAGGGATACATTTAGAAGTAAATATAATGATATTCTAGATGAATATAACAAGAGTCAACAGAGAGTAGTTGAACTTGAAATAGAGCGATATTTTTGGAAACAACAAGTGGAGACACTGAAGTCTCAAGGGAAGGCTAGTTTGAGGCATGCTGCTCCCACTTCTCCTGTAACTCAACCTCGCTCTCATCCACCTAAACAATCCTTTTCAATTGTGCCTTAGAACATGGTTCAGTAGTCTATTATAGTTGAGAAGCCTAGTACATTAGAGGCAACTCCATTAGATGAACCCACAAAAGAACAATTGATTCAACAAGTTGAGGAGTATAAGAAATTGCTTGAGGAAATGCAAGTCATGATTAACAAGAACAATTCAAAGATTGTTCACATTGTCTTGAGGCATATCAATAGAAAAATTCAAGGTAAGTTGAATAGTGTCCATGCTAATTACTATTTGATGCTGAAAGCAATGAAGATGTCTTAGAGGGATGGAGAACTAGGAACCCCACTCTTAGATATATGGATTCCTAGAGTTAGTGATTTGAAGCTAATGGTAGTTGGTGCTAAGCAACGAGGGGAAAGCCCTCCAAAGGTAATCCCAACCTACAGGTTTGTCTATGATGTTAGGGAACAACCATTCCATGGGTATGTTGCTCCATTAGAGCAAAAGATAAAACATTTAAAAATCAAATATGATCAGGTTGAATTGACATTGTTGCCTGATATTTTGCAAGCCCATGATGAAGTGAAGTCTCTAAAAATGTGGAAGAACTAGGTGAATGCTACAATTGCTACTCAGACAGAATTAATCTGCCAAGATGTTATTATTGGCATATTGAAAGATACTTTAGAGAAGTTATCTTTTGTTATTAGCTTTCTCAAAAAAATTGACAAGGAAGCTAATTCAATGATGACAAAATACACTCCTTATTGAAAGAAGATGGATGAAATTATTCATTTTGATTGGCCATCTGAAGAGGAGTATGAGCAATGGAAGAGGATATTCATGGATTGATTGGATTAATGTGAATTCAAAATGGAAGACATATACTTGGTCAAGTATTGTATAGGTTTGGCCTTGGAGGTTACAATGTGTAAAGTATGTGTATCCTTGTTAAAAGTGCTACTTGTAAATATTGATCACTAATGTGAATGTTAACTGGAAATTTTGGTTTACTTCTCCTATCTTTGGAATTTTGTCATCTTGCCAAGTAGGATGGACACAGTACAACAACTTGAAGGATATTCTTTTCAACATTTGCATTTTGGAAGGCGGGTTTGCTGCTTCACAAGCAAATGAAAATAATATTTGTCTCATATGTATTCCCTCTGATTCGCAATGTAAATGTAACTGTAAAGGGAATATTTTATTTTAGTTGTCTAATTAGAATGTGACATGTTTACTATTGGCCTGAAGCTTGTTTTGCTCCCTTGTTTCCATAAAAGGGAATTCAAGGCCATTAGTGTAGGTATTTTGTTGAGTTATGAAGCCGAATGATGTAATTGAAGAACATAGAGAAAATATGTTAGGAGTCTTTATCTAGTGCTTTGAGTCAGATAGTAAGTTTTGTCAAAATGTATGGTTTTTGAACATATCATAATGCTAATGCAAAGTTTCAGAGTTTGTAGTCTCTCCAATTTTAATCTACACTTGAGTTATTACTGAAAATGTTGATCAATGATCATTTCATTAATTTTCATCATTGTTAAGCTTTGGTATATGCTTTGATTTTAGCCCTCATTCAAAGAATTGGTTAAAATGCTTAGATCTGATCATAAATTCATGTGTAGAACAATTGGATTTGATAAGTAGTCTTAGGCTTTGATTATAAATGGGTGAACTGCAAAGTAATTTCACTAAGATCATTTGTGTTCAAGATTAAATGTATCTTGCATTTCAATTTTTGTCTACTCCCAACCCATGGATAATGGCACTGATCACAATTATTATGAGCACCTTTTAGGATTCTGGTCACCCAACTTGAAAACATCATTTTAAATATTTTTTTGATCAATATTTGATTTGTTGTGGTTGGTTTTGTTGAATATTCTCGATTGTAGATGCATAATTATTTCAAGGAATTGCTAATTTCTTGAAGGATTTCATCTTCTTAACCTTTGATGAGAATATATCTCCTTAGTTATACAATGTATATGTCAATTGTTTAAGAGAGTCATATAATTTACATTATGGGACCACCCTCTTGGTTTTTGCAGAGCCCGAAGTGCAGGAGATAAAGCAATTGGTGCTATATCTCTTTTGTTGGCCACTTAACTTGTAGATATTGTAGAATTGAGCGTGGAAAACTCATAGGTATTTGGTGAGATCTTATTGGTTCATTGAAAATAGCCAACAACTTGTATTCATTCTAGTAATCATAGATTTCTTAATGTATGTGCAAATAGCTTAGTTTCATTTCGTATGTGTATGATTAGATCTTAACTTAATGTATTTGATCTTAGCTTATATTTCTAATTTCAATCATGTTTTGATCTTTGTTTTCATCTAATGATTCTTCCCCATCACACAAATAGTTTTTATTTTAATTTATAAAATATAATAATTATGATTTTTTTATTTTTTGAGTATTAGTGGAAAATTAGAAACAATATCTAATTCTTTGCTTTCTTTCTTTGTATAAGTGCAATGATTAATTAGATAAACTTAGTGTATATAATTATTTTTTTAATTTGTAAAATATAATAATTATGGTTTTTTTTTCCTAGTGGAAATGTAGAAAGAATGTCTGATATTTTTCTTTCTTTCTTTGTATAAAGTGTGTTATTTTTTTAATATTAATTTTATTAATTTTATATTGTTTTCATCGAATGGTTAGATCTTTTTCAATGGTCAACCATCATTCTACCACATTTTCAACTATCAATCATTAAAGTTAGTCGATAATGTTCATATAGAGAATGAATTTGATGTAATTAATGGTTTAATTGTAAATAAATATAAATATTATATGATAATTAATTTTTATTGTTATTATATGTTTGGAATTAGTATTTGGTTAAATAATGTATTTAATAATTTGGTTAATTTCTATTTTTTGATAGTTTTGGTTAAGTTATCAAAGTGTTTAATCTTGGCATAAACTAATCATAATGCATGAATTATAATCATGACCCAACTTGTTAATATATTTTACAGTTGTCTATTTTATAATATATTTAATAGTGTGCATCAATCTCAATGCATGGTCACATTTTTTATTCTTGATGTATCCATGTGGAATGAGATGGCATTTTTTGTCTCACATGGACCAATCACTTCTCACATTCTATAGTGTCATATATTCATGTCATATGCTCAAGTGCTTACTGACACCATTCGCTACTACCTTCATGGCCCCATTATGTGCATGTGTGTTGTTGGTTAATTGTGCAATACAAGCCTTTAGTAGCCAATTAAAAATGTACTAGTTTGGATTCAACATCATGTACTAGGTATTTGATACCCACCTCTTGTGCATCCACTGAGAAATTCAAACATTATTTATGTAGTAGCTAAGCATGTTTTACACATGTGGTCTTTAAGTCCCACCTTTGTTAGCATAACACAATGTTATTGGTTAGCAAGAAAACAAGGCTTGGTAGCTAATTTAAAATAATTGTAACTTTATTGCATGCACTAAACCTTAAATCCAAAAATCTTGGTAATAATTTGCATCCACCATTAAATCATCCAAGCCTATGATGGCACATCTCCTTTGAGTTATAACATGAATACATTGTTGGCAACACAAAGGTAGAAAATTGAGAGGGGGATGAATCAATTGTCCCAAAAATTTAAAACTTATTCAACTTGTTAACCTTATTCCCAAATTTGATTATTAACCATGAAAGCACAAATCATCAACACATCAAAAACACACATAATGCCAATATTTTCTTACGTGGAAACCTTGTTAGGGGAAAAACAATGGTGGAGGTCAGTCCACAAGATTATACCCCATTAAAAGTATAAAAAAATGAAATATGGGGAATGCACATGCATTTAGGCACACTACCTAGATCTCACTACTCAATTACAACAAGGATAACCACCCAAAGGAAGACACACTATATTACAGAAAGAATTGGGTTACATCTGTAGAGATTTGAACTGATAAATTAGCATCTGCTAATGCCTGATCACAATTTCGATTAAGCACATGAACATTTCTTCACTCTTCTTCACTCTTCTTCACATTATGCTCTACCTTAAAATGATTAGGACTTTATTCTCACATACACACAAACTCATAATTTACTAGAAAACTTCAATTCAAATAAACAATCTCTTATATATATCCATGAATAGAAATTTCATCCCTACATGTCGGCTTCAACAAAATAATAAAATGAATATAAAATATCAACCCAAAATACTAAAGATTATTAATGTGAATCAACCAAGGTTGGCCACAACTTAGTGAGGACCCAAATCAACATCTCCAACATGAAAAAACTTCAATTAATTACTCCTTGAAGATCCACAACACGCTACAAACACCATGTCGGCCAAGAACAAGAAAAACATGAACACACAAGAGAAAATTTCCAACCACGAGCACAACGATCAATGGAAACATTCAACAAAGATAGAGCACAATATAGAAACATCCACATGTTAGAAAAACAAGGACAAAAAACTAAGAGGGGGGTGAATTATTTGTCACATATTATTTAAACTTTTCAATCTTAGCCCAAACTAACTTAACTCAATTTTAGATATGATGCATGAACAATAAACCATAAACAATCAACACATCAAAAACATAGAGAAAACCAAGATTTTAAATGTGGAAACCCTATTAGGGGAAAAACCATGGTGGATGTTAGTCCACAAGATTATACCCTATTAATAGTATAAAGAATAATAATGAGAATGCACATACACTCACGTACACTACCTAGAGCTCAATGCTCAAATACAAGAGGGCTCACTGCCCAAGAAAATTTTGAATTAAAACCATCCATATTGTGAACTGAGAAAATAGCATCTACTAATGCTTGGTTATAGTTTTGGTTAAGTACATAAACACTTCTTCACTCTTCTTCACTCTTCTTCACACTTTACTTCTGCCTTCAAATGATCTGAACAATATTCACACACAAGACTCGAA